>JANRGW010026320.1:0-42889 GCA_024733675.1 Psilopsiagon aymara | reverse complement strand
TGGAACCATGGGACTATGACACTGACAATCTTGACTTTGGCCTGTGAAGGACATCAGCCTGTCATTTTCTCTCTTTTATTGAGAATACACATGTTTCGGATCAACCATTGTACAACATTTATCATTTACCAAAGAGAATGTCAACCAAGGCTCACTAACATCAGCACCACTCAGTATCTGCAAAGGGCAGTCCTTGTCCCAGTGAGCCAGATGGGAAGAGAAATGAGCTGGTTTTAAGTCTCATTTGATGGGACAGGAATCAGAGACTGACAAAAGTTTCGCTCAAGACTGCCCAAGTCTGCAGCCAGGACTGGTATGACATTGTTTTCCTGGTCCAGGGAACTCAATGACTAACCTACAAGCAAGCAGGTGTCAAAGAACTTGCTTGTGAAGACAAATGCTGCCTTTCCTCTGTAAGCCAGAGGGGGAAAAAGGAAAAAAAACTTGGAGATACAGTGAAACCCAGGACTTATGGGCTTCTTCAGTACCTATAAATACCATCCAACAAGCAAGTACTGCACGGCACAAAGTACCAGAAGCAGAGCTACCAAGGCAGCGTGGACTTGATGATTTTAGGAGACTTTTCCAACCTAAACTATTCTATGATTATAAATAGCAGAAAGGATCAACTGGTGAGTAAACATTGGCACATACAACTGTCCCAGTTAATACTAAGGAGACCAGTGAGCTAGAAGCAAAAGAGCCTGACTTGGGCTGTAACAAAAGGCCTTAAGTGGAGGGACCCAGACACTCTCACAGGCAGGTACAAGTACTGTTTTGTAACTTATCCCATTTAGGAGGGCTTTCTGTGAATGACCTACGGCAAAACAGACTGCTGCATGAATCCACCTATTGAAAGATGTAAATAAACCTCTACGTAAATTAATCCCCCACACACAAGTCATTTTGCCACGGTCTGGAGCAGTGTCCAGGATCTGATAACGAGAAAAACTATCCAGCTACCCTCCCCCAGTCCAGATTAGCGTGCACTGCAGCAGACACACCAGTGGAGCACGTTCCCTGTGCAAGTCAGCAAAGGCTGTCCGGCAGCTGGATCCTGCTGTCGTTCACCCTCCTGCAACCCCACCCAAGGGATGGCAAGGTCACCCTGTGTAAACTCCAGGGAAGGGCGAAGCTCAGCAGGTCGAACAGAGCAATTACACATGAGGAAGTGAGGGAAGACCCTTCTGATACACAGGATTTCTTGGCAGGAGTTTGCTCACTGACATCTTAAGCTTGGGACGCACAAATTCGCACAGATAACTAATGCTGTGGGGTTTCCTGAGAGCACATTTCTCCACATTAAAAAATTATGATGCTACTAGGTGTGCAATCTAATAGGTAAAGAAGATCGTTAGTACTTAATCTCACAAATCCACTGAAAATGCTTCCTCTCCATAAATGAGATTGGTTTAGATTTCGCATTTTGCTTTTACAGCATAACCAATACCTGCTTTGTAGAAAGAAGCAAAACCAAACCCACAGATCACTATCACAGACTCCTATCCAACCTCAACCCCATGCTATCCCTCAGGTGACCCCTACAACTGCTGGTGAATATGCACAGTGCACAGATCAGACAACCCGTTTAGATTAAAACCATCCCTTCTTCTTACGCCGCATTCATAACTAATTCCAATCACCAAAATGACAGGATCCAGGCAGTTCCCAAAATACTCATGTACAGAAATAAGCAAACACCAATGTGATGTGAATTGGGCTCTTAAGAACATTGAGAACAATAGCAAAAGATAATAAACTGGCAAATAAATGAGTATGTCATGTCATAATGCATTTGGGATCCAGGGTGTGAGATAATCAAGAACTTCAACTGTCCTCTGAATTTCCAAAATTCAGAAGGATTTCCAAAGTTTTCCAGGGAAAACCAAAAGGTACCACTACTGGGACTGCACCTCTGCTTAGGTAAGGTGACAGCAGTGCTCTTAAAACATAGTGATCCATACCTTGCAAGCACCAAAACCTTTCAAGGGCACTGAATGGCAATTCTTGTCATTTATGTGAAAGTTTCACCAGCTGAGCCACAAATCATAACAAGGATTTTCACTTGATGAACGCACAAAGTGCTGTGGCATGATACTGATGTAGCCTCATCCCAGAGATTTACCAGGGTCTTTTGCAATGGAAAAGAACTCTGAACCCAAAAGGTGTTTGGTTTAGCTCGGCCAGGAGAGAAAGACAGGTTACATCTGTGGTTCACCACTACCCTCCATTCCCAAAATAGCCATCTCCAACAGCACTGTGGGCAGTAAAATTCCACAGGATCAGAGCCACTGGCAGAGCCTTCTCATGCTCCACAACACACTGCCCTCCTCTGTGGCCCCATATCTGTAGGCACCCATCGTCACATGTCCCCCATACATCCCCGCACGCGTGGAGGGCGGCAGAGAAGCCGTTTTCCCTCAGACACAGCCCATGCAGTATCCTGACACCTGGATTTGGGCACAAAGTGCAGCCTTACTGCTCCTCACAGCAGCGCCATGTGTAGAGAGAAGATGGAAAGCCTCACAGAAACATTGCTGCCTTCAGTAAAAGCCCTTTCAAAAGGCCAGGATTTTTGTCATATGTAGTGACAAAAATATTGAAATGTAATGAAAAATAGTGAAACCAAATATGGAACCATGGGACTATGACACTGACAATCTTGACTTTGGCCTGTGAAGGACATCAGCCTGTCATTTTCTCTCTTTTTTGAGAATACACACGTTTTGGATCAACCATTATACAACATTTATCATTTACCAAAGAGAACGTCAACTGAAAACCAAGGCTCACTACCTCAGCCCTGTAACATCCTGTGGGGGTCCAGCCATGGCCCCACACACCCTTCAACCCTCCTCAGCTAATGGAGCAAACACCCAGGTTAAAGATGGCTGCCATATGATGGGGGGGAAGATTTGCTGAGGAAGGCAGAGTTGGGGAAAAATGGAGATGTGATCGTTCAATAATGAAAAAAATGCACCAGTTTTTAGTGATATAAAGGGTTTCAGTGCTTCTCCAGCACTTGACTCCACACCCTGTCAGCCCAGGCCCATCCACCATGGCAGCCCTGGTCACAGCCACATCCCCAGACGCTGCTGGACAGGACCCTGTTGCGCCAATCGTACCCACCATCTCCCCAAGAAGCCACCCTCAAATGCTTCTCCATCCCCTAGAAGGCATTATTTTGCTGTCAAAAGGGTAGCAGCATGCTGCCTAGCCTTGAATCCGTCTCCAGTACTGAGCACGCCACACAGGGCTGGGACTCATAAGAGGAGTTCTAATTAGCTCTATACTCCTTAGGCTATTTTTATACTTGGTCAACCAAGCAAGGCCAGCACTCAAGCCCTGTGCTGTGACCTTCCATAGCTAATTGCCAGCTTGCTACCTGCTCTGTCCATGCCTCAAGGGCCCCAGTCAGCCCCTCTACCCCTGGGGGTAGAGAAACAGAAGAGAACATGCCATTATGCAAAGAAATTTGGGCATAGCCACGCATGCAGTGCCAAAACATGGGCCACAACATGTTTTCTTGGCTAATGAACCTAAGCACCTCTACACTTGGCTGTGGAGCTGGCAGGTGCTTGCAAACCCATTCAAGGTACGCAGGGAACAATGAGAGCACACCTTGGAACCCTGCAACCTAAGCTCATGAAGATATCTGAAGCACAGCAAAGATAAAATAAGCAAGTCTCTGTTAGCCAAAGAGCAAGCATTTACTCTGCAGAGCACCAAACAGAAACTTAACCCAGCCTTGACCATTCCAGCTGCCAAAGGCTTCCCAGCCCTGAACAGGTTCCAACACTGGGTGGCTCCCAGTTTCCGCCCTGAGGAAAACGGGAGGCAGAGACAGGAATCCAGCAGCCAGAGTCAGGGCTTCCCTATAAAAACACAGAATGCTGCAAGATAAGCCACGCTACATCTCTGCCTCTTGGAATCATGGAATCATTCAGGCTGGAAAAGACTCACTGAGCCTAACCTGAACCTAACACTAATCTTGTTCAAACCTGTTGCTCCTTAATTGTTTTTGCAGATTAACATTAGTCTGGGAGAGCTACGAGCAGGGGCTAGACCCTTAAAAAGAAACATTAGCCACATTTGAAGAAGTCTTGTATGCTTGTAGCTCTGCTGAGAAAAAATCTAAAAATTAAAATAAAATGAAAAAAAATGGAAATAAAAATAAAATAAACTAAACTTTCTGGTTTTCTGGCACGATGCTTCCCCCCCCCCCCCCCCAGTATCTACCTGCAAAACTTCTCACGTCTTCAGAGGTACTACAGACTGGTTTCTCCCTCTCTCATCCCACAACAAACATTCACAGCTATTTGCTAACCCTGCCCTTTATTCCACAGACACTAGCTACCCTTTCCTTTAATGGACTGGTATTATTATCTTGGGACAATTTTTCCAGCCTGTTTTCCTGCTAAATTTAAAATTTGCTCCTTTTGAAAACAGACTTATACAACTAAAAGGCAGCCTGTTATTTTCCACCTCTATCAGTTCGGTCTTATAAGAGGTATTACCTCTTCCCACAGCCTGTACCGCTCTCTTGAGCACACTTGAAAAGAGAAAACTGTTTACCCAGCAAGACACATAGCTGGCAAGTTATTTCCCCTGATTGCCTCTAATACCTCTGGAAAGTTATCTGTGGGCCCATAAAGACCTCTTTCTCCCTCCCACCCAGCCCAGCTACTGCCAGTGCTCAAAGCCACAGCCCAGAGCCCATGAACTCCTAACCTCTTGCGGCAGCAACACATGTAGCATCCCAGCAATGCAGGTCCAGTCCTACATTCCCCAGGTGCCCAAAGCACCTGGCATGACCCTAAACATAAGCCCTTAGGTGCAATAGGCATGGCGCCAGGACAGGGAGGAGACACGGACAGCTCTGAACTCAGACACCCCTCAAAAATAACAAATCCTGAGCTACAAAGCCTGGTGCACCTTATTATAAGATAGACTATTGCACCTTATTATAAGACAGACTATTGCTATTTGACCCAAAATACTATTTTTTAATAGCTCTCAGCAAGCAACAAGTAAGTTAAGAGCAAAGAGCAAGTGAAGAACAAAATCACTGTTGTAGATTGAGGACTGATGAAAACAAGGCATGGGAGAGCTGAGACATCAATGTCTGCAAGCATGGGGATAGGGAGAGTTGGTTTGTTCTCCCCCACCAACCGGGGCAGTTCTCTCCTTTCCAACAGCCCCCCAAAACCCACTGAATCAGTTAAATGGCCAGACTATGGCTGCACAAATAGGCCCCATTCTCCTTCAACAAGCCTCGGTGCCTTCTGCCAGCACAGCCTGCAGTCATCTTCTCCAAACACACGCACTCTTTCAAGACAATACTGTAAGTAAGCAACATTCTCACATCTCCCACACCTCAAATGACCTTTTTGCTAAAGAAAAAGCCATACACGCCCCAAAAGAGTACTAAAGACCTAAACCTTCGAGTTATATGCACATACACGCTGAACAGGTTAGAGTGGTGGGGACATCCTGTTTTAGGGCAGCACCAAATGGGAACCCAAGTGATTTATTGGAGAACAAAGCATGAAGAAAAACCAGAACAATTCTGTCTCTAGATCATATGCTATATACAGTTGGTCTTCCCTCCAACTTAAGCCCTCCGACATATCCTGCAAGGATACATCCAAGTTCTTCATAAACAGCAATGAAAGAATTAATAAGGGTTAAGTGAGATGGCCATGGCCACATCCATACAAGATAAGATGGCCCAGTGCCAAGGACCTCTGCTTCGGCTGGACACAAGCTGGCACATGTAGAGATATCATCTTGGACCTGCAACAGCAGAGCAGCCTATCTGCATCACCAGGATGCCAGGGGCTGCAAAGGGCCAGTCTAAGCGCCACTACACTGCATGACACAACCAAAGTACTATATTAGAGGTGCAGCCCACAGAGACAGCAGAAGTCCCCACTTCCCTTCCTGTGGTCTCTACAAGGTCTTGCAGTTTCCCTAGAGCATGTTCAGGAATAAACAGATCTATGCTGAACTCTGAGACAGTGCAGACTATAAATACAATCCTAGGAAGAAAGATAGACCTGGAATGGACCATCAGAGATCACTTCATCTAACACACCTCCTTTGTGGTCTACCAGAACGGAATCTATGACATGACTGAAAATACTCTGCTCTTCCCTTGAAAATGTTCCATTATCCCAACTGCAGAGGAAACAAACATATACGTAAAAGGAGGGGGGTATGCGTTTAAAAGAACCTCAAAATTTAGCCTAATTTTCTGTATGCCAGCGAAGTTATTGCAACAATCCTTTAACAAAGACCACCTGGTAACACAGATCAAGATACACATCACTTATTCAATCTCACCCCAACAGTCAATCCAGAGACTCAGGACCACACCACAATCCTTTCTGAATGCAGCCTGGCAGAACTAACTGGTCCCTACACAGGTATTGATGCTGTTAGAGACAAGCTACAGCAATGCTCTGAGCAAGGACATCTGGGGAAGGGGACATGCACAACACTTTCTGCTCACACACAAGTGCAAGCAGTATTGCAAATCTGCACAAGACTCCCATTCATCCAGCTTGCCTTCCCAAAACACAGTTACAAAACTTGCAAAAGGGTGCTCTCTTCACTACAGTACTCCCACAAATTACTGCTCCCCTGATGCTTCTGTATTATGTTTACAGTTGACAGCTTGAAGGCACCTTGTGCAGTTTGTACCAACCACACTCTCTGTATAAGTTGTCAACAAATTAACTCTAATGAGAGCTGGACTGGAGCCAGCAACTCATTCCCTGCTCAAAACAAGCCTCAACTTTCCTTGATAAAAATAAACCAAGCACTGTGTTGACAATACTGTCAATGTAAAAGTGAAATGCACAGCTTCAACCAGGACTCCTCCAAGATCTCTTCTCCTTTCTTAGATCACCAGGTCAGGAAGCCATTTCAGGAGATAAATTTAGGCTCGTCTGGAACCTACTTCTTCTGGTGAAGGGAACAGGACAATCCAAGTTCAACTAGCTCCACAGGTTCATTGAGCACTGACATCCATGTGACGTAGAACCTGGCCTTGTTCTTCAATTCGCTGAGCTTTCTCTTTTCAGCAAAATTAAAGGAGCTGAAAATCGCTACTAGCTGACAAAATGGCTTCTAGACCTCTTCAGAACTGTTTCTGTGGTCAGCATTCATTCTGTAAAGAGCTTTCTCACACTTTGCCATGCTCATAAATGCATGAAACACTGGTTGAATCCCAAACCCAGCAGTGCTGTGTTTGTAAGTAAGTAAGGCATGTGTCTCCTGGAAAGGTCTTTAGTGGAGGTGGGAAAACACCAGGAAGACCCTGCTGCTGTGCCCACCTGTGTGATGGGTTATAAGCACAGTAGCACAGCATGGCCATTTTCATGCAAGCAAGGTATGGTTTTGCAAAAGTAATGTGATGAGTTTGATGGCCAATGGTATGAGATGCTGAAGGTGGGCTGGGACTCTCACACTTATTACCTGCTCATGTGAGAATACCACCAATCTGATTATTCACATGTTAAAAATGAGGGAGTTCAGTACTTTAAAGTAGTCTCAATTTAGGACTTTTTTTAGCAGCAGAGATAAGATCATTATGTACCTCCAGAGCTGTAAGCAATTTCCACTTTCTTTATAAAGTCTCCCTCAGCACCACATAGCACCTGACACACAAATAATCCAGTAGAAAGGGAGAAGGTGCAAATAATCCAGGTCACCCATTAGAAAAGCAACATACTCAGGCTGTGTTTGAAACAGAAGCTTCCTTGGGAGAAAAGTTACAGGGAATGAAGATACTCTGCCCAGAAATGCAAGGCAGACTTGGGAAGAGGCTCCACCTAGAACACATGACCCACCAGACCACCCTGACAATAAGAGGAGAATTTGTCCAATTTTGGTACTACTAAAAGGCAAAGAAAAATATATTGAAATACAATGTAATATTCAGCCAGGCCATCTTGGTAATGTCTCCACTCCATTGTCATACTTGGTAGCCCCAACAAGAATAAGCAAGCTGCAGAAAATTGCTTGACGGGAATCCAGTTCTTACCCATCTTTTCATCTACATCAGGCCTCCATTCCACTGGTCCCAGACACTTGTACCTTATCCTCCACTTTCAGCATCCACCCTGTAATAACAAACATACATAAAGGTTACAGATTAATTTTGACATGGAGACAGGGACTGAACAGGACTAGTTTTCACAAAGCATTTCCCCACCATCACCTGGGCTGGAGGAAAGAAGAGAACCTTTTAGTTAGGAATTGAGGCCAAGAGTCTGCCACTCTCTACACGGCCCAAAGATAACACACTATGAACCCAGTACCTTTATGTTTTTAAAATCTTGGAGTAAAAAACTTACACTTGTGCCACAGGTCTCCTTTTGCTAAGAGCAGACCACCTTTAATATGTTATATTTTTAATGTATTTTTACAGTATTTAATGTACTAACCTTATGTATTTAATGTACTAACCCTAAAGCAATGTCATACCTTTAACTCATTACATTTTGCGGTGTCCCTATGCGACAACATAACTTGGAGAACAGACTGACAGGAGGACATGGAAAGTCAGTCCCAAAGGCAGCCTGTATCAAAGCAGAAACCTAAATTTAGGCCTTCCAAATTCCAGTCAAGGCTCCTCAAGGCTGGACAAGCTTTCTTCTGACTACATAGGAAAAAACAAAACAACCCCAGTCTAAGGCAGCTCTCAGCAGCAATGTATGTCCCATACATCCCTCTTGGCAGGCATGTCCCTATCAGCCCTTCCAGTCTCTGTTGCCAAGTGCTACTCATGGCTATGCATTAACCTGCCCAAAACCAACTCAAAAGTGGGTTCAGTTACCTGGCATCCTGCATGTAGCAGCATGTGCCCAGCAAAGGTTTATTTTGATTTTGTATACTCTCACCAAGAAACTTAGAGTGTAAACCTGAGCCTGCTGGAGTCAGTCCTGCTCACTTGTGAAAACTCTCATTTTAGACTGCACAAAGGCATAACCCAACTACAGACAGGCACCTCTTAAAGAGCAGTGTGATAGAAGCAACCAGCAAAAACAATCCACTTCAGATGACTAATAAGCACACAGATTTCTTGGTCGTAAACCTGTGTGATGGCACACATAAATGGAGACACATCTGAAGTACTTCATCAGACTTGCACGGAGAGAGTAAGAAAGACATTCCTGTCCTGCAGTCACTGCAAGCAACACTGCCCCAAAGTTAATGAGAGCTGTGCATGCCAGGACACTTATATGAATTCTGGGGTGCACACATTTGGCAGAAAAGTAACTTTAGAAATCTCACAGCTCAGTCAAATCAATTTAAGCACAATAACAAATCTGAATTTAACCAGGAATAACCTCAAGCAGGGATTAAAATGATTTTCTGCAGCTCCATTGCCATGGCGCTGGCAAGCAGAAGGATATTTATCCAACCTATTTTGAGAGAGACGAGCAGGAAGGGAAAGCGATAAGAAAGCAGCAGAGGCGGAGACATATATGTGCCCCAAAGTGCGTTGTTCCTTTTGCTCCTGCAGCTTCCTCTCAGGACAGCACCATTTAGCCTAAGAGCCCATGGCTGCCAGGGATTCGGCTCTGTCCATTTTCAAGACAAAGGAGGAAGCAAAGAAGTAATCAGTGGGCTTGGAAAGGATAAAAATCCTATCTGGAGAAGAAGCAGTCCCTGCAACAGCGAACTGAGAGAGAGCAGAAAATCACCAAGAAAGCAGTATAAAATTCCACATGATTATAACAAGAGCAGGAAGCTGTGCAAGTCTCCACTGCTTTTGCTTTCCAAATTAATGCAACTCTTCCAGCAATCAAGCTGCGTGCATAGTTAGCTCCAAGGGCCACATGAGACAGTCTGGATTAACCCTAAATTCCTGGGGTAGGCCAGGTTAACTCTTCTATCAGTGTAATAGCCTTTTTCCAATGGCTTTGTGGAGACCTTCCAGACCTTTGCAATCCATATCTAGCTCCAAAAGCATGCACCTACAGGAACAAAGCAAACGAGCCCTGGAAAAAACAGGTGACCTTTCCATCAGCAGAGCCCAACACCATGCTCTTCACCATCACCTCTGCCACAGCCAGCCCATGAGATCCCATTGTCCAGCTCTCCGTGGACAAGCCAGCCCCCACATACAGTGCAGGAAATCTCCCCAGATACATGAGAGAAAAAGGGGTTTCTGTTTCAGCAGATCTCTTCAATCCTGAGACTGAGCAAGCCTGCAAATTGGACTGCAAACACTGGCGATTTCCGTGGCTTCCCAAAAATACATACCAGCAGCTTCCTGTTACAGAAGGACAAATTCCTGTTTCTAGTACAAATTCTGTCCTTTATATTATCTCCCTTAAAAATAGGGGGGACAGAAAAACAAGAAGAAAAAAGAAAATCCCTTTTTCTGCTCTGATGCACTTTGAAGTGGCATCCCTCTTTTCCTCACACTGAACTCCCTGATCAGAGCCTTCAAGTGCTGTCAGTTTACAACACAAACCAGTGAGCATCTGACATAAAGGGCTTCCACTTTGCACTCCACTGCTCTCACATCTAGCAAAACCGCCTCTACCGTACATCTAATCTCAATCTCCATTGTCAACCTACAAACTACTGCCCTAGTAACCCTGCTGTGTACAAACACCTCCTACCAAGCAATGAAAGTAAGAGCTCAGCAGCACATCATCTCCTAGGGTTGCTGGGATGATGCAGTACTTATATATTCCAGGTTTATGTTGTGATGCGACAGGCTTTGGCTCCTTCTATCTGCTCGGGAATCTGCTGTAAGTTACTTAACCTGCAGTATAGATGCTCTCTCTCATCTAGAATGAAAGCAGGTTTGATTTGATCAAGCTGAACTCAATTCTGCAACAGAAAAGGCACAACTTCTCTATGGCTACATGGCTGCAGAGTACAAATATCTATTTAAAAAAATAATCCCAGCTTTTCCCTTTTCTCCCCATACTCCTGTCTAGGAAGGGATTAAGTAAAACTAAATTCAAGGAGGACAACAGCAACATTCTTCCCAGCTAGACATGACTCCAGCCTCTGTGCATCTAAGTTGCAAAAAGCAAAGCTGGGGAGAAAAAGATGGAGAAGAACAATATTTCTCTGGTGTCAGGGAAGACAAGAAAGTGGCTGTATGAGACTTAATGAGAGGAAGGATGTAGGATGGAGGTTAGAAAAATGTCAGGAGTGCAGTGCAGCATCAAGAGCTAGAATCATCGGCAAGGCTACTACTGCTCTGGAATGGGATTTACAGCATCACCTATTTCAACAAGGGCTTTTCTTACTCTAGAGAGGCTCATCATCCAACATACAACATGGCCTCCAAGTCAGGACATCTTGCCACTACTGCAAGCATAAGCAAGTGGCACCTCCCTCTGCGGTTTACCATCCCCAGCCTTCCAGGGAAAGCAGCACCTACTTATTCCTGCCTGAGCACCACTTAACACTTTGGTTTGAAGGTGTAGGGACACACCACTGTAAAAAAATAATAACAAGCCACAGTTGCCCCTGAAATATGGCTCAGTTGGAAACACTCAAACTAACATCGCTAAAATTGGGACTTCCCTTGTTTTTTCAAGCAGCAGGGAACAACATGTTGGGCTCAAAGAGTTTAACAAGCAAGAGTCAAGAGGAAAAAATCTCTCCTTTTTAAGAGTTGACCACATTAACTTTCAGCAAGTTTCCGGGAGTCCTGCCAGGGCGCTGGAGTTCTGTGTACTACGGAACTGTTAAAAATATTATTGTAAATGTTATTTTCAACAAGCTTCAGAGGCCAGGGCCGGGGTAGTGTTAAAAACAACAGCAAAGCAAATGAGATTGTTTTAACGGTGCAAACACAAATGTGTGCATGCTGATAGTTGAGTCAAACAGCCTGCAGGCTTGGCAAAGATGAATTCAAATGCAAAGAGAAAGCAGTTGAAATATTACAGGTTTCCTCAGATCATCTCAACTTCATCCTTACAGTTTCCTCTAGATCAACTTCATCCTTACAGTTTCCTCTAGACAGTAGAGAATATCTGACTTTGTGCACTTTGCTGGAAATGGGATCTATATTTCAGAGCTATACAAAAGAATAGGCAAATTTTGGTGATGCTTCAGACATGCAAGACTCTACTCTCATGGCATTTTCCATACAGGTTATCCAAAGGATGCATCGTACAGGGGTAGTCAAAAAGCTGCCATTTAAGACTATGCATCTATGTAGATGTGGCACTTAGGGATGTGGTTTAGTGGTAGACTTGGCAGTGTTCCATCTATGGTTAGACTGGATGATCTTAAAGGCCTTTTCCAACCTAAATGATTCTACAACTGTTTATGAGCATGCAACTGGAATGGACTTTTTGCAAACACACAAGCCAGTTTTGCAGGCATAAACGGCAAACGGGCTCAAGGAGCAAATTTCATGAGCCAAGATAAGGAATGAAAAAAACTTTTCTGAGCATGCTGGAGAGGACCATCTTGACCAAGGGCAAGTAGTGACAAGACAAAGGGGAATGGCTTTAAACTGACAGAGGGAGGAATTAGATTACATATAAGGAAGCTCTTCCCTGTGAGGATGGTGAGGCACTGGCACAGATTGCTCAGAGAAGCTGTAGCTGCCCCGTCCCTGGCCAGTGCTCAAGGCCGGGCTGGACAGGGCTTGGAGCAACCTGGTCTAGTGGGAGGCGTCCCTGCCCATGGCAGGGGGGTGGGAACTGGATGATCTTAAGGTCCTTTCCAACCATAACTATTCTATGATTAGGCTGTTAAGCAAGAACTGACATACATACCTCAGCACAGCTCACGTAAGGAGCAAGCCAGTGCCCTGCTATCTACAGCTCATGAAACCCAACAAGCATTTTAAACAAATACTCATCAGTTGAAGCTTCTTCTCCCCACACCCTTTGGGTGGGCGCAACACCCCAGAACTGTTTAAGAATCTTTTTTACACCATATGTTGCTGGGAGACCTGTGCTTAAAAGCCATTGCGCATGATGGAGGATACCTTTAGTCAGTGACCCAGCCAGTGCAGCTGTATTCAACAGCTGCTTCTAAAGAAAAACCTCCTGATGTTCCAGCAGAACCTGTACATAGAATAAGCGCTTTAAAACTTGCATGACTCCTACTGTTAACTTCCATAACAGCCCTTTAAAACAGCCATTGAGATCTTAAAACCTCACCCCTCTGAACTCTTCTTCTCACAAATGACATTGTAAATGAAATGTTGCAGACAGCATGATCCAGTAAGTTATTTTTGTCAGTTAGTTTCTTTTCATGCTTTACAATGATAATCCTGAAACCAAATTCAGTCAAAAAAGCAGGAATTTATATTGGCATATAAAATAACTTTGATTTGACATACGGATCTCAAACTTTGGAAACCCATAAAGCAAGAAAGCAAATCAAAAGAGTTAGAAAACACTCTTCTATCAGCAAATTCAGACAATGGAGCACTATCAGGTGAGAGTGAATGTTTTCTATATATTTGTTTACTTATTTATATCCTGCTCTGTATATATAATCTTCTGGTTTTTATATGTAACAGAAGTGAAGCAAAGAAAATTTCCAGAGAACAAACATGGTCACCACCTGTTTGGTTTTTCACTTGCATCAAGGTCTGTACAGCAGAGAATTGTCTCTACTGACCTAGCACTCATTCCAGAGGAACTGCCTCCTCCAACACTCTGATTACACCCCAAAGGCCACCTTAGTCCTACTATACGTTGTGCCTAAATGCCAAGTTTTAAGTTAGACACTGAAGGGACAAAGTCTAAAGGATCCTCACCTGCTGCAACCCAGTATGCTCATCTCCCCGGGAGCCAGCCTAGCAGGATTATTTAAGCATACAGCCCTGCCTGCTGGGGATGAAGGTCTGCATCATTTCCCCTTTTACAGGGCAAAATCCTGTCCTCAGATAGCCATCTGTGCACTTATAAAGCAGAGAGAAACCCTGATGCAAGTTACAGAACCCTCTGATTTCAATAAGCATACCCCCCAGGTGAACACAGCAAAGGGGAAGGTCTATCTCCACATACAAGATAAAAGCCAGTGCAGAAGTGTTGTACTTTCTTCCATCTGCAGGTTTTCGTGGCCTTATTTTTCTGTTTCTCCTTGAGTGGCTGAAGACTTGGTGGGAAGGAAATTAAACCAGAAAAAGCATATCTGGGAAAGTGAGGCTTCAGGGCTCTTTCTTCCACTCCCCTGGGAAAAAACAGAAGGAGTGGAAACCAAAAAGGAGCAATAGATTAAATAAAGGAGTTTCAGATTAAATATGCTCCCAGAAAAGCATTTGTCTCAGAGCAGAATCTTTCCTGGAAAGAGCAATTGGGAGAAAAGTATCAGTGCAGCACCAATCTGCTATCTGGCACCAGAAATTAAGTGTCTCTGTGAATGAAGCTTTACACTGAAGAGCTACAAAGCCAAAAGCTGTGCAATAGAGAATCTGCCCAGCTTGTACATCAGGGACCATGATACCCAGCTCTCCATGAGCATAATGGCAGGCAGGAACCAACCCTGCCTCTGTAGCTTTGATTTCTATGCATTACAAACTTCAAGAGTAGGTCAGCATGCTCTAACAAGGAAGTTAACACTAACCAAGCTTTGGAGCAGGAATGAGGGAGGTCCATCCCATTCCTCAGGTGAGCAGCAAGACATTATAGTAGAATCAGGGCTTTGAAGCCACTGTTCCATCTTCTACACCTATCCCACCTTCTGACCCACTTTCTCTTACTTGCAATATCCTGCTGACAGTACATGAGATACAGCCTTTGTCTCCTGCAAGTTGTCCTACCAGCCTTTGTACATCACCAGTTATCCTCAGCTGCTGCAATCAATAATCCCCTTCTCACAGCCATCCCACAGCACAGCTTCCTCTTTAACAAGCCATGGCCTCACACCTGCAACCTGTCTGGATTTGATTGATCACAATTCAAACTTCCTGATCGACTGTGAAGCCAAGGGCTGAGAACTAATTGACCATTTTCTGCTCTCTTAGCAGCTACCCAGTTATTTTGCTCATAAAAAGAAAGCATAAGTTCCACAGCATGTGGGGAGATCAGGCCCCCAGAGCCACTGCAGAATTTGTAAGGTCCTTTTATTGCTCATGGCACTTCTTCTATGCAATTCTAGATGAAGATTAGACCCAAAGGAAGAAGCAGTGCACAGCAAGTGCATGGTGGCAAGCTAGAAGACATGCTGTGGCTTCGGGCAGAAGGACCATGCTTCTGTGAAGTCCCAGGACATTGCTGTCTCTAGAAGTTCCTGGTTTATGCATGCTGTCAGTGGGGTGGTGATGGGGTTATGAAATAGAAACACGTTGGTCAGCTTTCACAGAAGTTTTGTTCTCCTTGACCTCTTGACTTGTAACATCACATGAACTCGAGTACACTTGCCTTCATGTGTGACTACACATGACAAAAAATGAGCCATCAACAGCGCAGGAACCAGACTGGGCAGCACACAGACATATGTTGATGTGACCTTACAGGTCTGCCCTAGACCTCCTAGGTTTACCCAGGCTCTCCTGCCAGCCCTTCGCCATCCAATTTTCACACAGCTATGTCTCTGCAGAGCTGTGCCTCTACCACACACAAGGCAGCTTCTTCTGGAAAAGCAACCTCTAGCTGCCCAAACTGCAGTGCCTACAGACATCATGGAATTGTGGCCTGCTCCCCCAAGTGCCAGGCAGTAGGGCATGGCTGCTGCACTGACTCTCCTTCACTCTCCAAGCCCAGTGGAGGGAAGAAAAGACGAGGAAACTGAGGAGAAGGCAGATCTTGCCTCTACATCAGCTCAGGGCATTGCACAGTATAAGGCTGAGGGCATGACAGCTCACCAAGGCCAAGAGTAGTCTGCAAGGGAGACAGCGATGAGTAATTTCCTCTCCTGCGGCATCCAGCCTGGTGCAATGCAATGGAAAGTCACAGGCAGTAGAAAGCTGTGGGCCTTTGCAGCCATCTCAAAAGGAAGTAGGACCTGAAGGCTTTGAGAAGAGAAGCCCATCACCCTCCGGAGACCATGGACCAGCCCTGAAATGTCAAGGCAGCCACATAACACCTCCAAACTGGAAGACTAGCTGCTCAGCTGCTCCAAAATCAGGACACTTATTATTACACAGTGGGGAAACAGACAGCTACTTTTAGAAAAAAAGTCTGGAGAAATACAATTCAACTCAATATTGATTCCCACAGCTCTGTTACAGACAGACAGAATTAATTCCCAAGATGGAAAGAAACATATGCCTGCATATCAAAACAAAATACAGAAGCCTTCCAAGTTCTTCAGTTGCATTTCAATGGAAACCAGAAGGCTGTCATGATGGAAAGATTTCAGTTTTCTAATTAATCCTCCCTGCTGAGCACTTAATGCCACTAATTGATGAGGAGAGGCTGTGTCCAGACACCATTTGCAATTGCTTTTTACATCTTTAGATCAAATTCTCTCTAAATTGAATAATAACAAGGCAGATTTGCTCCCTGCATGCCCTTCTCCAGCTCCCTCCTCCCTGGAAGATGTCTGCTTGAAGGAAGGGAGGTGAAGCCCACGTCAGAGCTCATTTACAAGTGTTGGAAGTTTTCCTGGAAAACGTCATCTGCGATACTGTCACTTCCATAAAACGTGCCAAGAGAAAGACCACTGGTGCCAGGGATACGATCTGTACCACGAAACACCCAGCTCCTAACCTCTATGGATGTAGGGGATAGCTTTTCCCAGTTCAACAGAGCAATCGCTCAAAAATGTCCCTTAACACTTCAAGAAAACTATACAAAATGCACCATAATGTTAGGAAATAGATCATCACACCCCACACACAGTGCCATCACCAGCAAAAACATCTCACTGATGGCAGAGCAGGTTTGGTTGCTCACCTGCACCACAGAACAGTCCTGGTTTCTAACTAAATATTCATCTCACACCGATGTAGACCAGGAGACATCTCTGGAGCCAGCAGAGAAATCCTAAATGCAAAAACCAAAGTAATCTCAACATAAGAAGGCAGTTCAGCACATGCCTGGGTCTGAAATTTCTGCTTCCACCCCCTACCTGTGTTGAACACATGCCCTAGCCCTTCCCTGAATTAGTTAAGGACAGAATATATCCCTTTATACTCAACACTCAGCAACTTCAGTCTGGAAGATGCTGAGTGCTCCGAGCTGCAAACGAGATTGGGGAGTGCGAAAGTGAAAAAAACCCATGTGTATGAGGCTGTGCTATGGTTACTGAAGAATAATAAATGAAGCAGTGTTGATGGTCCCCAAGCTCTGGCCTGAAACTCCAGCACTGATTTGTTTGTCATAGCAATAGCATTTCCACCTGCACCTTTCTGACATCTCCTCTGGGAGTCTTCACACACACCACTGTCATAGATCATGGAGCCCAGACCAGCTGTGCAGATGTCTAGCTGGCTGACCTCTCCTTACCAAAAGGCTTCTGATTTTTTCTTTCCCCCCTATTAATATTAGTTTTCAAACCACCTACTCCATCATAAAGTAAAATTAGCTTATTCCTAGAGTATTTAAAAAAAGACAAGCTCAAGCCCATGCCTGTACAAAGTAAGTCCCAGCAAGTCAATGGGAAGGCTCCAAGCATGCAAAGAATGTTGAGTCTAGAGCTTTGGGCCCCTCTTCTACAAGATTCTGTTGCTGCAAGCAACTTCTGCACATGTGAGTCAAGTCATGCACGTGCAGAGTCCCTCACCTGCACAGGCTGGCTGCTACACTTCCATGGTACCCAGAGTAAACTACTCCTGTCTGCCCAACAGCCTATTAATAAATGTACACTAGGGAGAAAAACTGCATGCCAGCAGGGAGGTGGACACGATGATCTAACAGGACCTTTTCCATCCCTTAACTTTTATGCTTAGTCACAGGATAAATATCTCCCACATTGCAGAGAAACATGCTGGCTCTGCTTGCCTGCTTATGTTGGGAAAGCAATGCCCTCTGAAGACATCCCATTTTACAGCTGCTGTAGGACTTACCCAGGGAGAGTTAAGCAAAGGAAAACTTGCATTTTCCTGGCTTTTGGCTTCACTGAGCTCAGGGGCACCCGAGTGAGTACTGTAATTCCTGTCCCAGCAGCCACAAGCAGTGCAGGAACCTCATTTCTATATTATCAGAGCACTTGTGCTTCTGTAAGCACTCAAGCCTGATCCTGTCCAACGTGGAGTGGCACTCAAGCTACTTTCGCAGAAAGCAGGTTGGCAAGAAAGCAAACAGCAAGCATCCCCTCCATCAACCAGCCAGGCCAAGCCTCCCGTAACAGACTGTCAGAAAATAGCTCAAAAAACCCAATCCCAACCACCTCCGAAAGGGAAACTCAAGGAGTCAAAGAGAGTTTGGGGAGAAGAGTATAGAGTACAGTTTAGATAGTGCACGTTCTAATGTAAGAAGTCTTGGCACTGATTCATGCCACTAGCAGCAGTAAGGCCCTCTTAGTTTTAAAATGCAAAGAAAGGTCCAGCAGTGGCATTAGTCAAGCATCTCCAAAGCATGTCCAAGCAAAGCACGCACCAATACGCAAGGCTTCTGCAAGAGACCATCTTGACATGTAATCCAAAGAGCAACTGAGAGCTGTAGGATCACAGATCTGCGAGTTTCACCATGTAGCAAAGAACACCTTCTATCATATGAACTATAAAATAATCCACACACCATAAGACAAGCCAAAAGCAACACAATCTAGATCTCTTACAACAAGAGAGACACCAAGGGATGGGGAAGTAATGCTGAAAGGGGAGTCAGAAAGTTCTGCTTCATTTCAGTTCAGCTGCTGGACCACGGGATGACCCTGAGCATTGCCAGATCTCACAGGAATCAGTGTTTTTCATGAGCACCCGATTCCTAGAGTCACATGATTACATCAGAATCCACGCTTCCTTCTTTTTTTGTTAAAAAGAAGTACTTGTAGACGTCAATAAAAACTGAGGAAATTGACGTTTCATGAGGTTTGAAACGCTCAAAGAGAAATAGGAAAAATATTTAAAACAAATAAATCATTATTTCAAACTTAATTTTTTTTTTTTTTTTTTTTTTTTCCAGGAAACAATGTGATCCAGGATTCTTTTCCTCCTCAATACTATACACTGGAAAGCTTAGACTGGGCAAGGAATGACTTAATTTGAGGGCACCTCCATATCACCATCTGCAAGTTACAAATGAGAAAATACAGCTTTCATAGCAACACCTGCCTAGAAACTAGGTAGCCCCTTTGAGGAACCCCACTGCTGGCCTCCCTAGTCAAAAGAGCATTATGCATTGGGAATGATATGAAGGCACAGCAGTTCCAAAAAAATTAAAATGAATAACAATATAACAGAACAGCATTCCAAATTTTCCTTCCACTTATACCCAGCATCAAGCAGGGTGAAGCCAGCTATGCCAGCTCATCTGCTGGCATCCTCTGCTCACCAGAACTACTGGATTTATAGCCACTGGTAGGTCTCCCCCAGCAGAAATACTACCTTACTTATGTATAATACATACTACCTTATGGTAGTAGCTAGTCTGTAAATAAGGACTTGACCTTCTGAAGAAGCCTTTGTTGGCTCTTAGAGAGCTCATCCCGTGCTGCTGCTGAGCACTGGGGCAGTCCTTCAGCCTACTGTGCCAGCCACCACAGCACTGCAGGCACATGGGCTGCAGCTAGCCACCACTGAAGGGTAATAAACTTTGGCTCGCACTCAAATATCCATAAGCACCACGAAGACAAGACTGCAGGTCACATTTATTTCCTTTCTTTTTGCATTAAAGAAAGCTATTAAGATCTGCAAGACTTTGATCTAGAGTGTGCTATGCTAGGCATTTTATCCATGGAAAAGGGGGGTAAACATAACTCTTCCGATTACGTCAGACTCCTAGAATGGTTTGGGTTGGAAGGGACCCTACAGATCTCTAGTTCCAACCCCCAACCACAGGCAGGGACACCTCACACTAGACCAGGTTGCTCAAAGCCCTGTTCACCCTGGCCTTGAACACTGCCAGGGATGGGGCAGCCACAGCTTCTCCAGTGGTCATTAAACTGGCTATTCAGCCATTAAACCCGTGGTCTTTACCCACTCTACTCAAAGCTAAGATGCAGGGAAGTTCAGAGGAGAAGGAGGAGAATAGGAAAGACCTGGGAAATCATGGCGCACACAGTAGCTTCAGGAGCAGGGAGCATGCCCAGGCAGCAACCTCCCAGTCAAGCCCTGGAGGTAGCATCCATCACCACAACTTGAGCTCAGCCATACCATTCCTTGAACAGAAAGGATTTTTGCTTTCATCAGCCTTGCAGGCACAGGTGATGTCAAGTCAGCTGTTCCTGCCTCGCAGGACACACAGAGGGGCAATAAAAGGAAGCCTTGCTGGCAAATGTTCCTTGGTTTCTGTATTATCTCATCTTTGAGGTTATGAGGAAGTGAGCACAAACCCGTTCAGTCACATTGTTCCCACTCACCCCTGGCCAACAGCCGGACCATTACACTTCTGTGTTCCTGCTGTTCCCAGGATAGATCTGCTGCCCCTCTGCAGCCCTTGGGCAGCTCTAACCCATTCCAACAGCACACCAGGTCACGCTTCTGCCTGTCCCAGCTGCAGAACTTAACCATGGCCAAGCAGTGGCAGAGAATATGCACAGCACAAGAGGTCAGTCCGCATCTATTAAATTCCAGAACTCAGCTCACGTTGCTGCACGCAGTGTTTAACTAGCCTAACCCTCACTCCTACCACCACCTGCAAAGCACAGGCACACTAAATCTCCACCACTCCACATATCTGCCTATTCAAACAATCGCCCTCTGCCTGCCAAGGATTTCCCCTCCCTTCTCTCTGCCCGCTCTCAGGTGCTTCTAAAAGGTGACAAGCCTTGGGAAACATACTGCTGAGGCTGCTGTGACCTGGTTGCAGGGGTGGCAAGACACTTGGAGACCTCCTGCTAGCTGAAGTTATTGCATAGCTATCGCTGCTCTGATTCTCCTCAGGGATGCGAGTGCTGCTCCCTTTAGACTGCAACGACAAAACCACAAAGTGAATCCAAAGTCTACAACCAAATATGATTTCTTTTTAATTACAAGAATATCCGATTGACCAAACTCTAAACCACCTCTTGCTAATACTCTGCCTTGCAGCATCACTACAGAACCAGAGACCTCTGTTGGAGCAAACAATATCCATAAGACAAAAAATTGATGCAATTATGGTTTCATTTTCAGAATTCCCTGCACCTCCTACTCCTTCCCCAGAGGATTTTCTTTAAAAGCAAAGTACTACCCATAGTGTTTTATATTTAAGAGGAAAAGCACAGCATACAGCTCTGAAATGCTATTAGCACCTTTCCCCTTTTAACAGCAAGAGGGGCATGCTACAAAAGCTAAACAGATGTGGAAGTTACACTGTTCGGGATTTTTTTCTCCCCTTTTTTCAAATGAATCAAGTTATTAAGTGAGCTTAAAAAAAAAAAAAAAAAAAAAAAAAACAAAACCAAACATCACACATACAAAGAAATAAGTTTGGAAATCCCCCTCCCTCCACCCCCACTCCTATTCGCTAAGGAAACCAGATGCACAAACCCAGCCAAAAAATGATCTCAGCCATTCTTAAGAGAGCCTACAGTGCATTTTCATGAGTCATGGAAAGCAACAACTCGTTGCTTTGGTAATGCTAGGTAAGCAACTGGTCACCCATCCACAGCCAGACTTTCAGCGGTAAGTCAGAGAGCAGACCATTTCTTGACAGATTGTGTCAGACAGCCCCAAAATAGAGCCCTGTGGCAAGTCTACCTCTCGGGAGGTTTTAGAGGACACGCCACAAAGCATGACCTATAAGCATTTAGCAAAGCATTCAGCAGACAGGATGCCCCATCATCCTGATCCCTTAATGCTGGCAGTTCCACCTCTTAAATTCTCACCTTCCATGCTCTCAGAGCAAGCAGAGATCCCTGCTATGGGCAGCAAATAGAGAGGGAAGCAACAGAGAGAGGCAGGGATTAGCAAGAAGTCAAGTACCTTACTCACACTCTCCCCAAGAGCCTGGGCAGACCGGGAACTGGCTGCCCACCAGCCCAAAAAGTAACACTGGGGCAAGCAAGCCTGTAGCAAGAATTGCAGGATGCCAGCATATACATGCAGAACTTACTGCATATATGTACACAGGCACATGAAAGATATACTGAAGCTTTCATCAGTCCCCAACCAAATTGCTTGCTCTTATTTCCCAAGGACTGCAAGCTAATAACCAGAAGGATGCCAACCTGCAGTTAAGCAGAACACTGCCATGCCCACCACCACCTCAAGACTTGCGCAATAAGCATACATGCAATTTATGAAAGCACTGCAAAGGAACAAACAGGCTTTTGAAACACGTATTTATATATATATGTCTATATATTCCATTTCCCTACCATCCTATTTGGGTGAGGGTGACTCCTGCAGGGACACCACTCAAACCCCTCCATGAAGATAGCGGTGTTTCATAATGCAGTCTAAAATCCTTCAACCATACATGTCTAAGGCATCCACCTGAAATCCAGTCCAAGATAGGTCATGGAGGTGGGAGGTTCCTTTTGCAGCAAGGGGAGATCCTTTCTAACACATCCTGTCCTCTTCTACAAACACCTCCCACCTTCATCACCTCTTGGTGACTCCCACAACAAACACACAGCCACTGCTGCCTGAGAAGCTCCACATAGGTAAGAAACCAAACTGCACCTTGCTGGCAATGCATGCTATAAAAGGCAAATCAGCTTCCCATGTAATGACGAATCAGGTACTGGAAGCCTTGCTCCGTCTCATCCAAATCCCCAATAGCTCTGGGACTCTGTGGCAGTCCAGGATGAAAGCGCAGTGTGCCACATCACCTCCCCAGGACAGCCCAACCGGCGTCCTGAGATGAAAGTTCTCTGGCACAGGATTTCCTGGACATAAGACTAAGACTGGAACTAGCTCATCCCCAGCTTTCCCTCCTGAGATGAAGACAGTTGCAATCTTCAGTACCTTTTGTGTGTGGTTCAGAAGCTGATTGTTTGTCCTAGCCTCCTATAGCACAAGCTGCAAATAGAAAACACACACCCTCATCCCTTACAGCCCCATTCTGAAGCCAGCCAGGCATGCACCAGATGTTAGTCACATCGGTAATGCTGCAGGTGAAGCTGCTGAAATAATGTGATGATTAAACATCCCTCTTTTTCTTGAGTCATCAGCTAGGAAACAGTGACACACGTCGTGCACATCTTTAGCACTGCAGCATCTTGGGGAGAGCACTGTGGAGAGCCTCAGCAAGCACCTCCACTCCAAACAAAAATAGTCAGGAGCGGACATGATTCCTCAAATCCTTTGTGCTCAAGAGACCATTTCCACCAATGAAGGGATGCCAGATCAGTCTTCAGACAGAGCCCATCATCAGGGTATGCAGGAAAAAACACAAGTGCCCTTTCATCACAGCCACCCATGACTCAAATCAGCATCCAGAAGCACTTCCTATTCCCTGGGTGATAGAGCCAAAAGTAAGCATATAACAAGAAGGGGAGTAAATAGATCCTTGCAGCCACCAAAGCCAACATGACCATTCCTAGCAGAAAACCAGAGATGGGGAGCGGGAGAGAGCGCCAGGCTGTGTGGATCCTCATCCAGGCAGCCCTGATGGTCCCCTCCCAGCCTCAACATGCAGAAGGTTGTGACAAGAGGCAACAGCAAGGCTTTCTCTGGCATCACAGCAGCAGCTCCTGGGGGCTAGCAGGACCCCAAATGCAGTTTTCCAATGCAGACCCAAGAAATAAGCATGACAGGACCTGCCCCATCATGATTCTTCAAGGAACTGTAATTGGCACCCTGCAGCCATGATTCAAAAGCAACTCACAGGAAGAGCAGGAAAACACCTTTCCCTAACCATTTCCCTCTGGCAAAGCACAGCACAGCTTGGGAGCAGCTTGCATTCACCCTGCCACTGGGCTTGTCCCAGGCAGCAACAGCCTTTAGAGCCAGACCTTGAACCTTTCAATAAAATCAGTGATGCAATAAACTAAATACAGCTCAATGCAGTCTCCGTTTATCTCTTTATTTGCCACCAGCACCATCCAAAGAGAAATAACTGAAATATCTTGCATATTTCTCTAATGACTCTTGCTACTCTGCTTGCACCCGCACGGAGGGACTAAGACAAAGAAGCAGCAAATGCATTCCAACAGTTTATTAACTGGGTGCTCGGGTTTCCCAAAAGCCACTCTCAAAGCATGAAGCCAGCAGAAGGATTGCAGCAGAGGGATCACTGCTGTAGTTTGGGGCTGAAAGGCAAATAGGCTGCAGCATGAGCACCTTGTATCAGCAAGGAAAGCTTTCCTGGTATCATCACTGAAGGATGCTTTACCGTTTCAGCAACCCAAGCCCGGCTCCACAGCTCCACCCTACATCAACGCACTGGCCAACCTCAACAGAAGTAAGCCCAAATCTCTGATTTCCAAACAGTGGTTATTCATCACACTCCCAGGCTGCTCAGCCCACACACCTCCCTTCAACCACCGACTTCCACAGTGACTGAATTATTTCTGCTGCAGACACCAAGCTGAGTTGTCAACCCATCACTTACAGATAACACTATCAGGCACCCTTTGTGATTACACTGCACTGATCCAGCACGTAAAAAAAGGACAGTTCCCCCAAGAGCACTTTCCTCAGGTAGTGGCAGAGAGGAAAGGGTGAGAGGCTGAAAGGAAGGGTGTATTTAAAACAGGGTTTCTGTGCATGCTCACACACCTTCCCTTCAGTTCATCTTCACCAGCTATTACAGGCCTCACCTTACACTTTCTCCCCAAGGCATTTTCCACAACCAAGTCTTCCTTTCCACAGCACTGAGGCTGCCCAGAACAGGGGATGCCCCAACCCTTTTACTCAGATCAGAGGCAAGATTCCCCCATTACTGAGAGCTGGCAAGAGCCAGACATGCCCATCATCCTGTGTTCACCACCCTTCTGCAGGAACCTCATGCCTTGGGGTGCCACCTTGCAAAGCAAAAAGTGCAAACAGCCCACTATAAAGAGATACAGTACTGTGCACGATTCTTTTAGGTTCTCATCATGGAGGGCACTGCTCTATTTCCAGTTTACAACTAAATTATAATGATCTCTCTGCTGCTCAACCACAGAAACCCAAAGAGGTTGTAGCACAAAAGCACTAAGCAGTCCAAGTAATCCACCATCCTCATCAGGAAGGACTTCCATGCACATATATAAAATAGTTCAGTTGAAAGGGATCTACAACCACTACTGTATAATCCAAATGCCTGACAACTTCAGGGCTGAAGGACAAGGACAACCTCAACCAAGACAGACCTCAACAGGTACCCCAAAGAAGCAGTCCCTTCTGCTGAACCAGAGCTCATAGCACAACACAGGGCTCACTTCAGCACATGATGTTTGGACTAACAACTACGTGCAAAGTTTTCAGCACTCCCTTGGGAATTTGTGGCCACTTGGAAACCAGAAACACTTTCATGTGGGCCAAACACAATTGCTCCAGAACAGCCCTAACAGTGCAAGAGAACTCAAAGCATTGCAGAGGCCACCAACACCCTTCAGCAGTGTTGGATTTAAGACATTCCTTCTTCCTTCGCAAAGACTTCTTATCTCACCAGTTATGCTCCCAAAGCAATTATACAGCCTCTTTTCCTCCGAACCACCTAGCTCTCAATCAGGCATTTAGCACACAGACTCCTGCCCAGAGCAGGTTTGCAGAGCACCTCTAACCCACTGATCCAGCACTATTTTTTCAAGCAATTTGGTGTTTAATCATGACCTGAACACTCAATCCACCCTCCCACCCCCCTGAGGACCTGGCCCGCACACATGCTATTTACATGGCAGCCCACACGGTAGCTCGGCCAGCTCCTTCCAGGACCTGGCCTTCACTGCTGGGCATGGCACGCAGCACACGTTGCCAACCGGACTTTGTCCTGTGCAGTTCCATGGTGCTGAGCCAAACACTGGCTCAGCTCCACCCTGAGTTTCATTGCTGCTGTGGCTCGTCCTCCCTGAGCTGCCCCAGATCATCTTGCAGAGTGGAGAGTGTAAAATTAGGGGAGCTTTCAGGGAACTGACAATGAGTTCTGCATAAAATGGTGGCCAACTTGGGTTTAACACAGGAGAAATGAACAGGTTCCAGCTCAGGACTTCAAAGCACCTTGGCCCCCACTAACATTTATATTAGATCTTCTAGGGTGGGAAAAAGTGCTGGGAGAACACCTTTGGGAGCTGAACACCCCCCCACCCCCCCCTTTTACGGAGTGCAGGTACACCTTTCACCCTTGACTTCTAAAACCCCCAGAAAGCCTGGGACAACCCTCTGGGTAGCCCTCACATACACCCCAAGTGCTCTGAGAACAAAAGCTGGCACCCAAGAGCAGACACAGCAACAACTGGCAACAACACATCCCCACCCCAAGTCACACAGACAGGGAAGTAATGTGAAGAGCTGTGAGCAGCCACCATAGGACTCAGCCATGAACTCACTCCCCCATATCCCTGAACCCTTCTATAACAACCACTGCAGCATCAGGTGAGCTGGCTTTAGGCCACACTCTTCCACAGGTCCCCACCACAGGCCGTGCTAATGCTGTATCTTCCGTCATCCCTGGCTCAGCATGGCCGCAAGCCCCACAGCTCCAGGGAAAGCTCCTGGAGCAACAGCCCCAGTGCTGAAACAAAGCGGGGAGCCACAAAGCCCCAGCCTGCAGCCCCAAAACTCTGCTAACCCCACTGCAGCGTTCTCCCCTTCCTCTCCATTCCTGTGCAATTGGTTTATGCAGGGAATAGCTCCCCAGTGGCTTTGAAGAGGAAGGCATCAACTTAAAAGATTTTTGCTTTCAATTTATTTTGCCATTAAAGATGAACTGAGACAGACTGATTGGAGTTGGATACCAGCGGCATTTTAGTGACTAATGGGAAGATTACTTGGCCAGACCAGATGAGAACTGCAGGGACAGATGGAAAACAAAAATGCCCACGTACTCATACTCATGCACGCGCACCCGCACCTACACAGACAGAAACCATTCATCTCATCCGTCTGGTGCTCACCACAGCATTCACCACTTCACACAAAGGCTGCACGGGGTATGGGCAAGCTCACGGAGACAGCATGTTTTGGGCACAACTGAGACAACATTCACTACCCCTGCATCTCGCATAGCACTCTGCGAAGGCAGAAAAGGTGCCAGGAAGAAATACAGTGCTGACTTTGGATGCATAGGGAACTGCTCCCCACAGGGACTGACCAAAAACACATGGTCACCCATTTCTCCTTGTGGAGCTTAAATAGGAAAATAAATATAGTCTGAGGACTGAGGATGACCCCTCCAGGTTCAGGATCAGTGGGGCCATTTATAGCCTTTCTAAAAAGAGTCTGAGGAAATAAAAAAAAACCAGTAAGTTGAATTCCATATTCTTCTTTTTATGGCTCTGTATTGCATTTTCCATCTCCCTGGTGCACAGCTGACATTCTGCACATTGCACTTGTCTGCACAATGCGCAGAGAAGGGAGTGGAAGTGACTGAGCCTGGCTGCCTCCTGCTACTGCCAAGCATCAGCCCCATCGCCCACAGCTCCCTGCCGTGGGAGCCGGGCTCCAAAGGGCTTGGCCACCTCCCAGGAAAGGCTGGCATGTGCGATGCGTGTCCCCTTCCTGTGCTGGATGCCAGCATCTAACAGAATCCAGAGGTTTGTAGAGAGAAAAAACACACTTCCTTAGAGCAGATGAAGTGCACAGGCTGAGCTGCGGCTGAATCTCTCTTTCCTTTTCTTTCGATGATCTCCTCAATTAGGAGAGCCAAGACAAGCTCAGAGCAATTGCTCCCTCCTGATTCTCAGCTCTGAGGTTTGCTGCTCCTACATGCAGACAGATGTGTATACTCCAAAGCCAGCCTGCATTCACAGAGCAGTCTAATAAAAGATATCCCTCCTAACAGCAAACCCTGACTCACTTCCCTCTCGCCTCAACCAGCAGGTCTCCAACGGCAGGGCCCGATCAACCAGAACAGAAGATCCTGCCAGGTTTCACTCTGGTTCCCAAATCCATCTTGGAGAGCAGGGTTGGAAGCACATCACCTTCCATGCTGCAGCAGCACGCTCTGTCCCAGCAGTCTGCCACGGAGCGAAACACACTGTGCGATCCTCACCAGTACCTTCCCGATGGGAAACTTCAAGTCCAAGCTGCATACTCACAAAACGAAGCATCACCAAGCAAGGTTTTGGAAGGGATGGAGAGAGGACCACACTCCTCCAGCTGCCACAACTGCTGGTTCTTTGTGATGCAGTCTCCCCATCCTGGATGAAAACCCAGACTACGTCCCTCTGCATGAGCACACTTCCCTCACAGGCTCCTCAGCCTCCAAAATAAGAAACACATCACCCATCTGCACACACTCTCAGGGCAGAGCTGTGGGGTTTCGATGGAGATTTAAGACCCATGGAAAAAACTGCAGCATCAAAACTCACTTAAAAGAAGGAAAGTATAAAAGATCCTTTAAATCCACATCCCACCAGGCTGGCAGCCCAATCCAGCCTCAGGTCCTGCCTCCAACAGAGGAGCTTTTAGAAGCTGCAAAGCCTTCCAAGGCAAAAGACTGCACCCAGCCACGAAGGTGTGCTTCAAAACTGCAGGAGCCCCGGGAAACCTTGAGCTCCTGTTGTAGCTAATGCCAAATTAAAGGTTCTGGAAACAGGACTATTTGGCACAGGTATCACAAGACACAGGGAGTCACAAATAAGCCCCCAAATGCAGCCAATCTCCTGCACACCTGAAGAACAGCTCCCAAGAGCTGCATTCCAGGCACAAATCCTGCATGGAGCTACATCAAACTGCACATGCCAGAGTGGAAATAAATGAATTTCTCCAAACTGCTCACACCAATCAGCAAAACAGCTTGACCCTGGATATCCCCAGGATCACTTAAATGCTCACAAATCCCAAGCCTCCAAATCCAGAAAGAGCCCTATGTTCTCAGTTCACCCACAGGCAATGCATATAGACCCTGCAAGGAGCCAGGAGCGGGTCTACTTCCAGTAACCACGGGATTACAAGACAGGAATTGAAGAGGAGGATGAAAGCAGCAGCCGAGGGTGAAACCGCTCTCCCGACTGTGTCGGGCCAGCAAAAGCCGCGCTTGGCCGCCGTCGGGCCCTGGCGAGCAGCCGCCGCACACCCACTGGTGCTGGCACACGGCTCCTACCGCCGCTATGCTCCTCTCTTCCCGCCGGGCGCGGAGGGCTAAGGTTTGGTGCCGGCAGAATGAATCCTGCCGGAGTCTGACTCACGGCGCAACTCCCCACGACAGCCCCTCACTCCATCCAGGCGGTAACGAAGCTCCCCAGCTCTGCCAGCCGGCACGGACACTCATGCCATGCGGGTATCGGCTTCCATCGCCCGCCACAGAGCCTTCCTCCCCGTCGCGCATCCCATCCTCACCCCTCGGGGCAACCTGTGCAAGGGGGACTTTGCTCAGGATGAGGACAGAATGAAGGCTGGGCTGGGCATTCCCACAGCTCCCGGGCATGGGCATGCTCCTGCCCACCAAGGCAGGACCCAAGTGATTGCAGCCAGCCACACACCGACGCGCTCAACAGTCCAATGCACTCTGAAACCGGGATCTATCGTCAGGGGCTATCCTGTCAGTCAGCGGCAGCCGGAACACGCTTCCAGGTACTCTCACAGCACCAGGCAGTAAATACTGTGGAAAACAGTCACCCGAGTGTGCGCTACCGGGAGGCGAGGTCTGTGCTGGGAAAGGTCAGGGCCCCAAGGGGAGGCCGGTGCTGCCCGAGCTTCGCACCCCAAACACACCAACCCCGCCAAGGCAAGCCCCTGCTTATCCCCCCTCCACGGCTTCCCGAGCCCAGCCGAGCCACCTGCCCGCAGGGACGAGCCCCGCTTTCAAGACGTAGAAAGGAAGGAAGAAAAAGCGACCGAAGCCGGGACCGGACTGCAAATCCATGGGTCACTGCTGTGAAAAACACAATTATAAACAAACCGAAACAGCGAAATGAACCCGCAGCGGGTGTAGGGACCGACCGACGGCGGAGCGCCCCGACCCCTGCCTGCCGTGAGGAGCGGAGGTCTTACCGGACCGGGGGCGCGGCTACCCGCGGAGGGGCATGTCCGGCGGATGGAAGCAACCCAGTCACCGCGGCTCGGCGCGGCTCGGCTCCGCTCCGCTCAACTCAACTCAGCGCGGCGACAGCAGCGCGATGCGGGGCGGTGCACAAAAGCGGGAGGAAGCGGTGACGCGCGGGGCCGTCGAGGCCAATAGCACGGTGAGGAGGGGCTGGGCAGGCTCCGCCCGCACCGAGAGAACGAGCGGCCCGAGCAGGGGTACCGCGCCACCGGGGGGCGACACCGCGGGGGGGCCTCTGGAATGGGGTGGTGGGACTCAGATGTCCCACGTGGGGCTGACTTGGTGATGAGAAACGCTGCTGAGACCCCCTAACCCCGGGAGATGGGGCTTCAGGGGTTGAAAGCCTTGGAGAAGCTGGAGAAACCTTTCCGCAGCGGAGCCTTCTGCAGTGTCCACACAGCCAGGACGTGAAGGTGGGGTGAAGGGTTTGCGTGATGATGACTTGGTTTGGGTTTACCACTTCTGGGGGGAACTGAAGTAGAAATGAGATAGATTGAAGCCAAAGGGAGGGGGAGGCTCTGGGCTATCAGATCTTGCTTGTCAGAGCACCTCAGGGCTCCATGGGCCCTGGCTTCTGGCCTCTGGGCTGCCCAATTTACACCCACCTGTCATAGAATCACAGAATGGTTTGGGTTGGAAGGGACCTTACAGATTATCCAGTTCCAACCCACTGCCACGGGCAGGGACACCTTCCACTAGACCAGGTTGCGCCAAGCCTCATCCAACCTGGCCTTGAACGCTGCCAGGGATGGGGCAGCCACTGCTTGTCTGGGCAACCTGTGCCAGGGCCTCACCACCCTCTCAGGGAAAACTCCTTCCTAATGTCTCATCTAAATCCACCCTCTCGGTTTAAAGCCATTCCCCCTTGTCCTGACACTACCCACCCTTGTAAAAACCCCTCTCCAGCTTTCTTGTTGTCCCCTTTAGGCACTGGAAGCTGCTCTAAGCTCTTCCTGAAGCCTTCTCTTTGCCAGGCTGAACAACTCCAGCTCTCTCAGCCTGTGTCCAGAGCAGAGGTGCTCCAGCCCTCAGAGCAACTCTGTGGCTCCTCTGGAGATGCTCCAACAGGTCCACATCCTCTCTTGTGTGTCCAAGTCCTTTTGGGCTTGGATCTCCATATGGGGACAGCTGAGAGTGGCATAAAAGCAAAACTGACCCCTGAGCAAAGGGCCAGCAACAGCCCTGTGCCTGAAAACCGGGTCGAAGTGGGACCTTTGTTTTGTAGCAGGTACCACTCAGACTGGTGGGAAAGAGAGAAACTCGTGCAGACAATGGAAAACGTGAGACTATTTCTGTGAGTGTTTCCTGGTTTCCCCATTTATTACATGTGTTGTGGAGAAGAGCAAGAACAAAGTCGGTTCAAGATTTTGGGGGAGGTGGGCGGGGGAGGGAAAATTGTGCAGAATCCTAAATCCAGACCCATTTCCCTCAAGTTTTTTAGGACTTGCTGCTGCAAGAAAGTTTGAGCCATTGCCTATAAAGGCAATAGAAACCCCAGTCAGGGACCCCTCCTGAGAGATTCAGATCTCACATCCTCATATACAATCGCGTGACCTATTAATAAAATCCATAGAAACCAATTCTGTATATACCAAATAACAGCAGATGGCTCCAGCCCAAACCGCTCTGGGTTCCCTCACTCCATAAATGATTTTTCCTAGGGCCAGCCGAGATCTTGATGTAATTGAATAGGTTTCACCCTTTTCTCTCTCCCTCCCCCTCCCCAGCATATTTGTGCAGCTTACAGAGAGGCATCCAGGGGGACTGAGCTGTTGCTGGAAGGAACCTCTGACTCCAGCTTGCCTCATCCGTTAGGGAAGCAGCGTAAGTCTATCCTAAGCCACCTGGCTTTGGGAAGGAGATTGCCTTTCTCTGCACCTTCCCTCTAACTCTTAACAGCTTTTAATAAAATCCTGGTAACTTGGCACATCTGAAATGCTTTGGCTGCTGCCCATCAGGGATGTATGTAATGAATTCTTGTGCTGCAGATGCCTTTCTGAAATAAAGCATATGTGTTTACCTTGGGAACCAGGCACAGGATCCCAGGGCTTTAGGTTCAAGTATTATAAAGCACTAAGAGACAAGCAGCTCCTTTAAACCTGCTGGGTTTAATGGGAATCAGTTAGGCAAGCACCAATTACTGTTCCAAGCAGCTTCTCCTTTCCGAACATGTTTGATGCCCTGGAAATCCCACTATAGGGATTTCAGATCTAGGGTGTTCCTAAACAATGTTAAGGATCATCATATGTGTAAAGCTTGTTTCCATTGATGTCAACAGCTCTCTGCTGATGGGTGTGCTAAGTTTCTGCTCCAGATTCTGCCTCCTCTTGAAAACATTTACAAAGCCTGGCAGAAGAACAGGCAGAGGTGTGAGGCTCTGCGTGTAGCTTCACGTGTTCTACAAATGCTGGCTGACAGACTTCACCATGCTCCTTGAGAGGAGTGAAACCCTGGTACAGAGGAGAGCACTGGTAAAACCAGTGTGCTGCACACAGTGGTTGTAGTGGCTTTGTACAGGGGAATAAATTGGGTGCAGGTTGTCTCTGTCCCTGAGGACAACATGGCGTGCCTTGTACCCATGCAGCTAAACTCTCCCTTGTTCTCCAAAGCAGTGTCCAAAATACTCTTAGGAAACATTCTTTGGTGCATGATGTCCCATGCCGTGTTGCTGAATGTGTTGTATGTGAGGTGAAAACAGTGCCACACATAAAAATGTGTAGATGTGTGCTTTGGTTCTTCCTAGTTGACTGGTAAACATGTTGGGGTGGAGATGAATGACTGCATCACCCTGATAATATCTTCAGTGAAAAGTTTGATGGCACAAGTGGGTAATAGTGAGCTATAAGAAAAGCTGATGGCTCATCCTCAGACCAAGAACTTTGCAAATCACAGCCCCAGGCTGTTCTTATTTATGCTTCTCCTTTAATGACGTAAGCATTACTATTTGCTGTGGGGAGAAAAAGGGGAAGATATTTGGCTTTTACCTAACTGCTACTATTCTGGGCTGTGTTAGGGTTCCTGCAGGAAGTGAACACAGGTCCCAGAGCATGGAACCAATTCTTCTGTGGCTAAGTATGCTCTGTCTAACCTGAAATTCTCCCATGCCTTCTGTTTGATATAATATCCTTTCTTGCTTCCTGTCCTAAACGGCAGCCTAAAGCTGTTGTGTGCTGCAAGACGTCTGTCGGGCTTTCCCATCGAGACGGCTGCATATTGACGGTTGGTGAAATCATTTCTATACTTAGTTTGCAAACTGTATAGGAATGATTCCGTCTTGGTGTAAAGAAAAGAAACTGATTCCTCACTCAGGAACTGTGCTGCTTCACAGCTGAAGGCTGGAGCTGGGAATGGGCTTGGGTGGGATTTCAGCACGTAGATGCAAGCCTGTGATGCTGAAACCTCTGCATGGCAGCTTCTGGGGTTGGCATACCTGTGTTGGCTGCAGCTCCTCATCACCCAAGATTAATCATGGGCCTGCTGTTTGCTGTGGAAAAAGGGGGATACAGCTGTCCTATGTCCCACCTATTTCCCATAGAGAAGCCATATTGATTTTGCTTAAATATTTCCCACGTTTTCTGTCTGCTGCAAAGCTGAGTTATTTGGGAGTACCTGATGGATAAAAGACCTGGTCAGTACCCACAGACCACTCGTCAGCGTTTGTGAGGGGTTTGCGCTGTTTGCAGAACATGCTTGAACATATGCAGAGGTTTGCTGGGGACAGACCTTTGTCGGGAGCATTTCATTGTCCAAGAACCATATCATGGAGTGGTTGAGAAGGGTGTGAGGCAGGTTCAGATCCCTATTGCTGAGGAGCTGCATGCTTCCCAGCTGCCTTTCTCTTCCTCTCCTGTTACATGAAACACTGCCTGGCTGATAGGACATGCTCTATGCATCAGACACTGAGATCTTCTGTATGAAAGCCTTCTCATCCTGGCAAGAGCAGCAAGTGATTTCTCTGGCTTGATGGGTTTTGAAACCTTTCCTCTTCCTTGGCAGGAAACAAACAGCAGGTAACACCTCCTTCCCACACAACGAATTAACCTCGTGGGTTAGAGCTTGGGTTTAAACCTCCTTGGGCTGAGAAGGAAACGCTGGGCTCCTTCCCAGCGTTCAGTGTCTGGGATATATCTAGCATCCACCCCAGCCTAAAAGGTAGGTGGCAGCAGCAGCAACTGTATTCTGAAAGGAAAAGGTCAGTCTTGTACTTGGAAACTAAAATGCACAGGCCTTGTCCTAGACAAGAGGGTTAAGAGCCTGAAGACCTAAGAGCAGAGCAGAGGCACACTCTCCATGCACTGTCACCCATTGACCACTCGGGAATACCACAGCACCCCCTCTTGGGGGTTAAAAAGTTGCTCTGTGAAGGGGTCAGAGCAAAGGGGTGCTCCCCAGCCCTCTCTGAAGCAGTGTTTGTGTTCATACACCTATCTGTATGCAGCTGACAGGAGGGATTTTTCAGGTCTTAAGAAATAAGCTCTGAAGGCTAAGTGTGACACACAGAGGAAGATGCATGCAGCAGTCAGCAGCGTGGCCCAACTGAAAGGAACAAGTTTTAACTCATATTTCTTTCAAGCTGGGTGTGACTACAGTGAGACTGAGTTGTGTGGATGTTTGGGGTTTTTTCCTGGTAGTCATCACATGCACTTTCATAGCTGAAGGTAAGTTTCCACGCTGTTTGTGTTCCATGACTCACCATGCCCAAACAGAGGGAAAAACATCTCCAAAAGGGGCAAAGTGAAAGTGAAGAGGAGCTGTTTTCTGGGTGAGTTGTTAAGCAAATGTTGTTGGAGAGCATTTCTCTATGATGCTTTTCGTATATGCACAGAGCCTGGAACTCCTGTTATCCAGCAGTATTTGCAAGGTGAATCTATGCATCACACTGATGAAAGGTGTGAAGCTGAAAGCCCTGGAGAATTATACTAGCTATCTGCAAGCAGACCCACTTCAGACTTCCCCAGGTAAGGTGAGAACTACCTCAGAATGTTTGTGGACTCCCCTGAATATTGTGGAAAACAGCACAAGAAATATTGTTCTTGTGACATTCACAGCTAAAACTGCAAGAAAGCCAGAAATCACAGGGGACGTCCTGCATTTCCACCCCACCTCCCAGAATGCTCAAAGAAAATCTTGATATTTTTCCTGAAAAGAACCAAAATTACACACACACACACACACAGAGACACACACACAGAGCTGGCTCCTGTTGAGTCTAAGAGATAAGACAGGAACTGAAAGAGCATGGTCCAGACATGGGTTTAGGTATGTGCATCCTGCCTACCATGTGCTTTGTTGCCACTGACTTCAACAGGGTTTTGCTCCTTGAGAATATGAAACTATTTCTCCAATCCTTCTCCCAGCTGTAAAGAAAACTGATCTACAGGGGTGTAGTCAAAGCTACCCATTATCATCACTGGATTACAGCTGCCATTTCAATTGGTATTTTGCAACTGTTACTGTATTCTTGACAAAGAAACTCCCACCAGAGCCCTTCAGGTGTTTGTACTCCTGCAGCCAAGAGGTAATCAAGAGCAGCCATCAAGCCTGGGTTTCTTTGCATTTTTCCCCATCCATCCACATGGAGCTGGATTTTAGGTGACAGAAATCAAGGGAAAGAGACTCATTTACTGCAGCTCATCTCTCTCATTGGACATAAACATATCTGCATGCATCAAGTGGAAACCTACAGTTTTTCCCTTACATCTGTCACGAGGGGGAAGAAATCACCAAAACAATCAAAACCTGACTGTTTACACATGTTTTGGTTTATAAATGGACTTGTACAGAAAGTTGCAGTGCTGTTGCACAGACAGCTCACATAAATCCCTTATCACAAAAGCCATATGTCCTCATTTCCTCATCTGCGGTAAAATACAAGCAGAGCGCTTTGATAATTAGGAAGCTGGAGGTAAACCACTCAGCATCCAACAGTAGGAAAGTGTATATGGGTGAAGGTTACAAAACACAAAACAAAGCAGTTTGGTTTTGAACGATGTCACTTGTCCATACAACTTTCCATGGTGTGAATGTAATTTGTTTATTAACAAGCCAGGTCCTCCACAGAGGTGATACCCGAGAAACTGGACAGGACTGAGAGGTACCTTATCTTCCCCACTCAGTTTGCTCTGAGCTGGCAGCCTGGTTGCTCATCTCTGCTGGGCATTCATCCTTCCCTCAGGAAGGACTCAAAACCGACCTCAAAATGTAGTGGACTAACCTGCTTCTATTTAAGTCCCTTTGATATGATCTCCAGACACGTGGAGGGGGAGAAGAGTGTCCATGGGTGGCCCTGTGAAAAGCTGCCTTATTGGATGGATAGCACAGTGGAGGATACCCTGTTCCCTGCAGGGAGCTAATATGGTTTCACCTGGCAAGAAGGAGCAGAAGGGTCCTACAGGGACCCCTCATACATTGTTTGCCTTCTCCCTTACCAAACACTTGGATGACTGTTACCAATGTCCCCTCAGCACTGGTAAGCCAAGCCAGCGTCACTAACTTTTAACTTCACTCACGCTTCCATAAAGCTACTATCAGTTGGATAGAAACTGAGTGCCTACAATTAGCACAGCTGCCATTATAGCATGCCTGAATCCTTCCAATCTTTTTTTTTTCTCTTTTCCAAAAGGGAGACATTTCCTAAATTTCAGATCAGCCAGCAATGGTGAAATGCCCTTTTGCCCAGCGTGGTGTGCTTTGTGTAACGGGTATTTATTTAACCCATCTGAAACTACACGAGAAAGGAGAGAAATATCCCGGCAGCCAGATAAGATGATTATCTTCCTGGCAAACAATGGGAACAGGGTCAAAATTAAAAATAATTTGATTGCGAATAGGAAGCCCAGTAAAGCAGCAGGGCTGGAGGAAACATGACTCATTTTTTTAGCTTGTCTGAACTCACACAGCAAAGCTTTGCAAGAGCCGTAACTTTGAAATATAGACCTGTAGAAAACCCATGGGGGGAGGATGGCCACAATCCAACTGCAGTAGTACAATAGAGGAAAGTTAATGCAGCTGGTAGGTCCGACCTAAATGACTAAATAGCAACAGATGAAAGCTATTTTAGGTAGAATTTGGTGGGGACTACAGTAAATATGATTTGGGGAGGTGTGGAGAAAATGAAGGCCTTTTTCTCAGCTCTTTTGGTTTCTATTCCTTTGCCATTCTCCTTGGCAAAAGTGGCCAAACCATGATGCCAGTGTCACCTGCAGGGTCAGTACCAAGCTTCCCATACTGAGCCTGCAGGCCAATGCTTCACATCCTTGGTCAATGTCAGTTCTTCCCATATCCAGCAAAGAACCTTACTTTCTGCAGGGCATAGAGGTGGTGGCTCTGATGACCTGGGGTTTGTCTCCAAAAGAAAATTCTAATAGATGTGAAGCCTACAGGGGCCCTTATAAAGGCATTTCCTTCTCATAATGATTTCCCAGCAGAAGTGTTTATATGATTCCCACAAATACTGCATACTAAACTACAGCTTCCTTAAAAAATAACTCAACATGAACCAACCTCTATCCAATGGGAATGTGAAGAAGAAAATGCTGTAGAGGACAGCTGCTCCTCAGCATCCATGGCAGGACACTAACATCTTCCTCTGTTCCAGACAGCGCTTGTATCTGCTGCAGACGTGCTTTTGAGCTGGGGAGACTGAGACTCACCTGGGCTGCAGTTCTTGTTGTCTTTCCATCACAGCCTGCATGTCAGAAATGCTGTACTGACTACTGATCTAACTCCATGGACAGAAACATTTGGATCTGTGTTTTGAAACATCTAAGACAATTTTACTGTCTCCTGTGAATATTATTGTCTAGAATATTCTGTGCATTTACTAGCATCAATAGAGATGGATCTCTAACATGAAGACAGTCAATACTCAAAAAAAACATGTGCGATAGGGAAGTGATGATACATCTATTTCACAGCAGAAGAAATCCTCCTGTAGATAGATTGTTGAAATGATACATTCCAAGAAGATAAGGAGAAGCACAGGACAGAACAAAACAAGAAATGATGTTCTCAGGTCTAGCTGTGACCACAAAACCACAGTTTCTTTTTTGGCTTCAAAAGCCTTTCAAACTGAGATTTTGAGTCAACTGAGGGTTGAAGCAAATTCTTGGTTAGCTCTATTGAAGCCATGTTGAATTACATCAGCTGAGGATGTGGGTATGCTGAAGTGATATTAAGCGACTTCAGCTGCAGTTATGCATGTCTGACCCTTTACCTGGGTAAATATTTGTCTTGGCTTCAGCTATTTAGTATTCTGAGGGCATAATGCAAGTCAGGTGAGAGTGTGTAGCAAACACACATGACAGTCATAAGCACTAACTGAGACTAGATGCTAAACAGTATTTATGCCACTTGGCAAACCTCAGACAGGTCCAGTTATTGTAGGTGGATGACAGCTTGCAGAGGGTCATTAGGTTCCTGATGGAGGAAATACCGCTGAAAGGCAGAAGAGGAAATGACAGATTTAATGAATAGTGGTCACAAGCTGAACTACAAAGAGCAATCGGTCTGTATATTTTCCTGCAAGAACGATCATAGCAGAGCCAAGGCCAGATGGTCCCTGCACTGTATCTGATGGCAAGACCTCTCCAAACCAGAAGGCATAACAAATAACACCAAGGAAAAGTCTCTGACCAGCAAGAAGAGTGGCTGCATTCATGCAGGCAGTAAACTGAACTCTTCAAGCAGGGCTATATGCTTGCTTCCACCACAAAAGAAATTGCCAAGTCTTTTGCAGTCAAAACAGCCTTGTCTTTGGAACGGAAAGTCTTGGCATTAAAGACAGGTTGCCCCTATTACTAATGGTTAAAAAAGCTGAAAGATCTAGGTGGAGTATCAGATATGCATGAAAAGAAAGGGGTGTTTCATGCTGGTGGACAGGATTTAGTACGCTACTCAAATCCCAGAAAATGAGATTGCAGTTGCCATAGTCAAAGATACATTTAGAACATATGCCTGAATGCGGCAGGACTGGTAACAGAAACAGTACAGTCTGTCTCTGAGCAGCGCTGTGCTGTCTGTTGATAGTGGAGGTCTTATGCTTTTATGAAAACAGCTAATGATGACATGATTCAAGATTCTGTAAAGGGCTCAGAGGGAGACTCAGTGAAACATCAAAAAGTGATGTCAAACTTATCATGCATGGCAAGCTACATGCAAAAGTGTCATTCTCACAGAGTCTAAAAGAAACAACAGTTGGGATTTGTTTACAAAATGAAAAAGGAAATTATTCAGGCCAATTTGTTACTTTAGTCACGTGAAACACCATCTGAATGAAGATCATGGATTGCATCATGAATGAAGTGGGGCACAGATACTTATGAACATGGATATTGATGATGCTATGTCAAAGACTGTAGTCAGTGATGCAATGACACAGCAGTCCTGGTGGCAAACTGTCCAGCAGATGAAAGGTAGCTGCAGAAAGGGGAGAATAGAGGGAGAAGGAAAGGAAGAGGGAAAGGGAGAGCGAAAGGAGAGAGAGAGGAGAGGAGGAAGCTTGGCCCCCTCCAGTTGCTCTATCACAAGACTGGCTGCCTTTCTAACAGATTTATTATGCATAAACCATGCAATGACACCTTACCACTGGGGTGATGAGGTACAATTCTCTGGCTCTGTAACCCAAAATGGGTACAACAGACATTTCTGACTGTAACACTCAACTCCACGAATAAAGAAGAGACCTCAAATGGCTTTAACGAGTGAAAAAGGGCACACAAAGCAGCAAGTGGAAGAGTGCTACTAGATGATTATTGACTTGTCCAAGACTTGGTGTCCCATGAGGTTGTCTCTGAGAAAGAGGGATCACATGCTGCCATTCACATTGCAAGAAGTTGTTCCTAGATACTGTCTAGCCTGGTCCCTAGGTTTCCCCTAGCTCTGGGAATCCAATAGCTATCCAATTCTTTTATCAGAGGTCCTCTGTGTAATTTTATCGAAGTCCACAGACCTCTTGCCATTTTCCACCAACCTCCTAACAACTTCAGGGCTCTAGGAAGGAAGACATTTCTTGGAGGATACTTAAAAGAACAAAAATGACAGTGGAAAGCTTGTTCCTCTCCATACAGACATGAAGATTGCTGGTACTGCTACACCTGTTGGCAAAGCTTCTCTGCTTCCCAAAGGCAGAATGGAAAGCTGGAACACCATCTTGGACTAAAGAGACAGTGTCAGTGGAAAAAAAACCCCAGAGCTTTTGTTCCCATTGACTGTGTTCATCTGAATGGAAAATCCAGGCAAGGAGGCTGGAGAGCTCTCAGTTCACCATGCCAGGTCTCCTGGTTCCTAATTTTAGAACAAAGTACTCCTCACCACGGCTTTTCCTAAACACTCCAGTTACACGTATTTTCAGAGGATGATTTCATAAGGTCTCACAGAAGCAGGGACTGAGCAGAACCTGAGGAGAAACAACTGCGTAATTAAAAACCCTTGTTTTTTATTATTTAGGTAGACTGCAGTATGGATGCAATCAGCACTGTTTTGGAACACGCTGGCTTGAGTGTGCAATGGGATTTGTGTTCTGCTACAAGCGTGTGAAGGAAGTAAAACTGACCTCCAACTATGTGACAGAAAGGGTACAGTGAAAGGGTAGGGTGTAAGGAGGTCTGGGTTCTGGGCCTAAGCAAACTGCTTTTCCTTTGTGAACCTCTGCTTTTCGTGCTCACTCTTGCTGCCTACATCATCACATTTAACAGCCGTGTTGGTGCAGAGTCTGTCATGGTGCTCTTGCTACTGCTGCGTTGTTGGACACCTTGCATCCTTTATCTGTGTACAAATAGAAAGCTGGCAGAGACCCACTTGCTTTGAAATCCACTTTTGTTTCTTAATTGGCACATCAACAGTTTCATATCTTCTCTCTTCTCTTTACATTACAGAGTTTTCTGTTTAATGGAAACCAGCCTCTTTTCCAATGGGAAATAAACCCTTTTCAGGCAGTAGGGCACCTCTCTTTTGCACACCCATTAAATAAGACCTCTTGAAGTTACAATGCAAGTGGGTGGCTGTCTAGCAGTTATGAGTAAGCTGCAAGAGGATCTCGTTATTGCCAGACTTGGCCTAGCTTAATGTCAGCCAATGCACTGTCAGGGAAACCTCACTGCAATTAAAAGCAAAGCCAACTTCACAGTTTGTCCTTGTCCAAATGGAGGCAAAGACAAACAGGGAAGATTTATAGATTGTATTTGTAAAATCCCTTCATTTTTAATATGATAAAGAGAGGTGTTGGCTTCTACGGCATATGCATTGTAAGCTGACAACAGTGTTTTCCTTGGGCACAAGCCAAAGTTTTGGCTCTACTTTTCTTTCACCAAACAGGAATCCTCTGGGATGAGTCACTGGTTCTTATAGCGGACCGCAGTCTGCGGGGCCAGGAAAAGGAGCCCCTGTTGAGTGGAAAAAGAATCAAGAGGTGATGTGTCATGTGGGTCACACAAGGAATCAGCACCACTTCCCACAGACAGCCAACACAGGTTGCATGCAGAGGACCTGCAGGCCTGGAAGAGGTGGAAATAAAGCCAGGACTCTGCTGGGATTTGGGTCTCTGATGAGCATCTGAGAGTCCGGGTGGCTCTGCCTAGCACTCGATTTCAGCAATCCATATACTTAAATGAGCTGCAGCGGTTAATTTTTGTAAATCTAGATCCTCAGTCATCCCCAGCTCCTTGCTGCAACTTGCTGACCCCCTCACCATCCTCTCCCACTCCAGGAGAATAAGTGGAGTTACACAAGGGGAGCATGCGGCTGGAGACTCTGAGCCAAGCAGGGTTTTGTCTGTGCTTCCTCTTAGGAGAGATGTAGAGTGAACAAAAAAGGATCCCAAGGGACAATTCAGTGAGTAAGGGATGTGTGATCACTGGTGTCCAACGCTGACTTACAGAAACTAATAGGGTGAAGTAAGCCTTTTCACCTTTTCCGCCTCTGCTGTGCTGGGAGTCAAAGACATTACAGCTTACTTTTTGTCTAGTTCACATGCTAGCAGGAAAGGGTATGGTCATATCATGGTATTGGTGCTTGAAGGATAAATACTGACCGATACTAATTGGTGGAGCTGGGTGAGGGGTGCTCCTTGCAGGGGGTCAGTTTCACCATGGCTGTGCTCCAGCAAAAGGGGCCATGGACAAAGCCCGTCACAAAAATGATCCAAGGGCTGGAGCACCTCTCCTGTGAAATCAGGCTGGGAGAGTTGGGCTTGTTCAGCCTGGAGAAGGCTCTGGGGAGACCTTAGAGCAGCCTTTCATTCCTTAACAGGGGCCTATGAGAAAGATGGGGAGAGGCTTTTTGGTGATGCCTGTTGCAATAGGACAAGGGGTGATGGTTTTAAACTAAAAGAGGGGAGATTCAGGCTGGGTGTGAGGAAGAAATTCTTTGCCATGAGGATGGTAAAACACTGGCACTGATTCCCAGAGAGGTGGTGGATGCACCACCCCTGGAGACATTCAGGGCCAGGCTGGATGTGGTTCTGGGCAACCTGATCTGGTTGGAGATGTCTTGCTCTGTGCAGATGATCGGACTAGATGAACTCTGAACCCAAGCTATGGCTCTGTGTGAGGTGGTTCCCAGCTGCTGTTAAGTGGAAGATGAAGAGATAACGGAGGTAAAAAACCCCTCACAAATTCAGCAGTACATGTGGCCGGTTGTGGCAGGGCTCTGGCTGCCACGGACAGGCCCCGGCCCCAAACTAAGGCAAATGGGGCTCCCGCGCCGCCGCCTCCTCTGCCTAAGAGGCCCGATCTGGGACCCGGCACCCGAGAACGGACCCGGCCGCCCCCCAGGCAGGG
>JANRGW010026317.1:0-26568 GCA_024733675.1 Psilopsiagon aymara | reverse complement strand
GGTGAGGCACTGGAATGGGTTACCCAGGGAAGTTGTGAATGCTCCATCCCTGGCAGTGTTCAAGGCCGGGTTGGACATAGCCTTGGGTGATAGGGCTTAGTGGAAGGTGTCCCTGCCCATGGCAGGGGGGTTGGAAATGGATGATCTTAAGGTCCTTTCCAACCCTAACTATTCTGTGATTCTATGATTCTATGTAGGGCACCAAAGTCTGCAACATAGACCATGTGTAAAGCAGATCCACATCCAGTAGCCCTGAGCTTATCCCTAATCCTTTCTGTTTCTCAGTGCTGACAACTCTATTAATGTTATTTAGTGTATTTTTCAAGCATGGGCTGTGCAATATTTGCAGCCATATTGTACGCCAGCACTTGATAGAAAGCTGAAATACAGGAGTTGAATAATCTGCTATACAAAGGCTTGTTTCCTTCTATATTTTCCTGTGTTCTTGTGTTGACACTTGCATGTGTTGACATTGCTCTCACAGTAGGGTACTGCAGCCACAAATCTTGCTCTGTCTTAAGAAGTCTGCAGTCCTCCTTCCCTTTGGAAAGCTAATACAGCTCGTCGTTACTAACAGCACTCAGGAGCTGAAGGTTTCTGCTTAAACTTAAATGCTTCTCTCAGATTATTCATATTCCTCCAACAAGCTTTACCACTTTACTCAGCATAAACAAACTTCATCCCTTGAGCTGTCCTCAACATAAATCAGACCTATCACATTAATGTCAGTAGGAGTTATTCACACCCATGAAGAGACAAATAGCCCTTTCAGTTCTTTTCATGCACACAGAAATCTTGAAGTATTATTTTAATGCTGCAATTTGATGACAGATCTCATTTGTGTCATCAGACCTGCTCTTTCTTCTCTTTCAGATGATACAAAACCAAACGTAGCTGCTTTTTTGAAGCAGTCGCATAACCAGCAATATTACTAATGTGTCCTTTTCCTTTCTTCCTTCTCTTTTTTTTTCATACAATGTCACAGCAATTTCACTTGCTGTGAAAATAATGCATTTCTTGTATTAATATTATTTGGGGAGTAAATTGTAATTTGGCTACTTTCTACCGGCAGCTGCAAGTGCAAGGCTGAAGCCAAAAGGTAACACATTCATTTTTTACAAAACTGGATGATATTTTCATAGTCAAGGTGGAAGCACATGTCTAAGATAAGGTACACTGGTTTCAATAAAAGAATGTGGGTCTGCTCTTCTGGACTCTGCTTCCGACAGTGATTTGCTGCGTAATCCAGAGCTCATCTAATCTCATCTGTAACATCCATTGTCCCGTGGATGTTGTTCTTCCCTTCTGTGTTATTCTGCATTGCCAGTCTATCTAGTGCTCCGGATGTCACAAATGGGAAACAGAAAGGGAAACGGTCTAGAGGATAAACCGCGTCTCATCCCAGGTCAGCAGATATTTGCTGCCAACAAAGCTGCCTTGAGCTGTCCTGCCTGAGCTTTTTGGTGGGGAGGGTAGAGTGTTGGTTCTACAACATCAGGGCCTCAGACCTAGATAGTTTCTGTAGCCAGCAGCAATGTGAAAGTTCTCTCCCCTAAACGTCCTCAAACATACAGAATAATATTTTATTTCATATATGTGTTCCAGTAGTCAGAATTAATAGTGTCTTTCTCCTTTTGAACATGGTATTCTTAGGGGAAAATATTTAAGGCTGCAGGAGTACAACAGCACTCTGTTACTGTGGGAAGTCTAAGCAATCATGGTTACTTTGTGCAAATCCCTTTGTTGGGAGGCAGGATCCTCTATTGAGCTTTGCAAGGTGATTGCATTAGCTGTCACTGTGAAAATGCAAGAGAAAGCATCAGTTTTGGTCTTAAGATCCATTGCTAGGACCCACTTCTTCTGTAAATCCAAAAGTGGATAGCCCTGAGGTAGATTCCAACAATCTCAGTTTTATTTATAGGTAATCTGGTTTATTTCATTATTATCCCTGGTTTTATAAATAATATTTGGTTGTGAAAGAGAACAAACACAATCCCCTGTAGAAAACAATAAACGTAATAATATTAATCAATGTCTAAATAAAGCATCCTTTCATTGGATGCTCTTTTATTTGCATCCTTGTGATGTGAATCTTTGTCTTTCTGCTCTGATGAAAGATGATTTCATTCCCTCTATCTCTCTTTTCCCCTCTGCCTCCTGCACACTATCCATTAGCACCATTCACATCCCTCATATTGCATTAAAGGCTCATTTTATTTATAATTAAGCAGTGATGCAGTCATATGTATTGTTGCATTTGAAAGATGCTCTCAGCTATGTTGGAAAGCTGGAGATTCTGAGCAGGGTGCATTAAGGTTAATTACCTAATAATTTACAGTATAAAATGCAGCTGCATTACTTTGATTTTCCCTAATTGTTTCACTGAACAAAGTAAATAAGAACTTGCTCACATTCTAGCACTATGACTCTGAATAAAAAAAAAAAAACAACCCTTTATGACGTTTATGATGTCCTTTCTTTCTCCTTGGCTTCAGTGGCACATGAGCAGCCTTCAGTAGGCTGTCATCCAGAGTGCTGAAGACTCACCATATTTGTTTTATAATGATTTTCCTTTTTTAATACAATTCAGATGTCAAATGTAGACCAGCTGACTTTTATTGCATTATAGGATATCAAACGTGTTATGCTGTAGAGGCAATACTAATAGGGTTTGATGGTGTTGGAAAAACAATTTTGAGGGTCTCGGGATAACGTAAAAAGAGGCAAAGCCAAAAGCATGGATTGAGAGCTGAAGAAACTCCTGAGGTACAGGGTCTTGGTCTCCTTCCTGAGGCTGTACAACAGTGTATGTTCCCAGGTCTCCAGGTGATATAAACCCATGTAGCTTCACTGAATTCACGAAAATGGGCAGAATACTAAATGTGAAAGAAGACATGCTTAGTTGTTCTAATAAGTATATGCCATTCATGCTTTAAGTCTGCTGTCATCACTGTGTGTGTTCCATAATAACTGGGACTGAAAGCACAGCCCTCACTCGCGGTCATCCCTCTTGAAGAGATTCTCAAACTAAGGAGTATGGAGAGCTAACACTTCCAGCTCCCACTTCATGGCTTTACCTACAGCTTTTTTTAGTGATTCTTAGATGAATGTAATTAACTTAGTTTTTTATAGGACAGCATGAAGCAAAAGGACTGGGAGAAAGCATGTTGAGCAAAAACAAGTATCTACAAGGATGATAACCTGTGGATCAGCTTCTGTATCTCTCCTGTCATCTCCAGCAAGCATGCTGTAATTCATGTTGCCATGCTAATTTGTTTCTATCTTACTGACAGAAACAGATGTTTGGGTTCTTTCTATGGGGCTTTTTGTCTGTTAGAAGTATCATTTGGAGTTTAAATGTTCCGTGACGTGTAGCAGTGTAATTTCCTATACATTGGTTCAACTTGTGTTATGATTTGCCTCTTAATTCTCCTATCGTGAATTTTACCCCTTTGCAAAGCACCAGTATAAGGATTTTGTGTCTCTGACTTATCTGTAAACCCATTAACTTCATTTAAACGTTTAGAGAAGGGACTTTGGGGTTTCTTATAGTTTCTTCTTTTCTGGTGCTGACTCTGTAGATTATCTGAGAAAGAAATTAAGATGGTTTTGGATACTGTAAATGAATGTGTTTCACACATTGTGGCAAGCTTATGGATCTTTTCTATTAGGTGTAAATGATGTGCAAAAGCATTAATTGCATTTAATAAATATTAATATTTTTAAGACTGAGCCTTGCCAGCTTTCCAGATTTCCACGTTCAGTTAACAGCAGCACACAGAAGCAGCGCATAGCAGAAACTGAGAAGCAGCTCACCCCAGGAGTCATCAGCCTTTCTTTACAGAGAGGATAAAAAGCTTAGACTTCGACATTTCATGCTGCAGATGATCACATGCTTCGCTTTCTTTTTCCTATATTTCTTTTTGGCGTTCAAAATCCATTCAGAAATTTCCCATTAAAGGTTTCTCAAAAGTTCCAGTCCGGAGTGCAAGAGGCATTCATCTTTTAGCTGGATTCCCATGTGATAATTTGAATTGAAAACCTGTGTCCTTTCAATTTCTTACCTAGGAAAATGGGAGTTATTTGGGGAGCACGTTCCCCTCACCACTGCTATTGTCTAACATGTCTTAAATTCTTTTTAAAGAAAGTTGTAACAAAGTGAAACAGGGAGAGTGTAAAGATATTTTTCTCTTGTTTTGTCTTCCTTTACTGTGGAAAAATCTTGGCAGAAAGCAAAAACGGGATGAGGAACTGAAGCTGGCTTAGAATACATTCTTATTAATATTTTTACATACTCTGAATGAAGACATGTAACAGATAATAAGAAAATGGATTTGGAGTTTTTTGGAGCTTGCTTGATTTAAACCTTTACCGCCAACATTTTCCATTTCTAAGGGAAATACTTAGAAACGTGAGGAAAGGAGGAGCTCCTAATTGTTCTTAGTTGTTCATAGGGTCTTAATTGTTCGTCATTCCTTCAAGAATAGAAACAAGAAAAGTGTCAATAGGAGAAGCAAATCCAAAGCAGCGCAGGAATTCCATTTCTTTTACAAAGCGAAACAAAGAGTTAAACAAAAACCTCACAACAGAATGTGGTAGATGTTTCTGATGAATAGCCAGGAAAAGGTGACATCAAAGCAAAACCTTCAAGCTCATAATTTGTTATCTAAAAACAGTTGGTTTAAGAGGCATGCATTGCCCCTGTGATTGCAGCCACATGTCCCCAGTAGCCTGCACCTCCAGCTTGACCACCCAGGGCTCAGAGCTGCCCCCCAAGAGGATGCCGTCAGTGCCCCGGCACTTGGCCCAGCAGTAGCCACGCTCCCTCATCCCTGTGTGTTTTTTATACCTGTATAAATGAGCCAGATCCTGTAACCCTTAATCACTCTGAGAAGTGCTGGCACACAAAGCAAGCCCAAAATGACAACAAATTGCGATCTGGAGTAAAGAGGTGAAGATTAAGACTTGCTGATATGCACACAAAACCAAATCTACACAGTGGTATTTTACTTAAATAAAAGTTAATTAGAAAAAAATAATCCAGAATGTATATAGCGTACCTAGAACACTGTTAACACCTTTGTTTTAATATAAAATAAAGCTTTCATCATTTAAGATCAGAACTTAGTAATTTTTAAAGATTCATTCTAAACAAAATTGTTAAACAAAGGGTGATTTGTGGAGAAGAGACCTTAAAAAAACAGGCAGTCACTTCAGCTTTAAAATACTGTTGTTACATCCAGAGTTGAACTGTGCAATCTTTATATTTAAAGAGAAATCAATATCATTGATTAAACAAAATAAAAGCTGCTCCATAAGAAACTATTGCTAAATCTGGCAGTTGAAAAAAGACATTGTTTTAAAATCAAACTGATAAAAATCAGTGTGAGCTTCTTATAGCTAGACACGATGACTGAAATGCACAATGAGAAGTAGAAATTACACGTTTTATCAAGAAAACGTATGCATTAGTTTGAAAAAGCTTCTTACATCCTTGTTTCTTTCTCATGCAAACAGCTCTCTGCAGCAAGCAATTTGCTGGGGCCTTTGATTTGAGTGTAACATTTTAATGGGTTTATTTTTTTCCTTTTCCAGAAGATGCATACAGCAGTCCATCAGATCAGTGGCAAAATCCTAACCCCAGTAAAATAGCCAGTGTAGTACTGTTCTTGAAGGCACAGCCCTCAGATTTAGCCCTGTAGGCATTCTTACTGTGGTCGTGGGCTTCCATTCAGCAATACTTACACCAAACACCTTTTATATTGGAAGGAAATTTAGCAGTGCCAGTGTTGCTGATGGAACTAAAGGGCTATTTGTCAATTTTAGTAGCACCATTCCACCCTAGCGCTGAATTTCAGTTTTAACAGTTTTATCAGTCTTATAGAAGCTGACATTAGGTAATTAAATTGCATTCATATCACCAATGTAAATGTACAATGGAATATTTAAAGGCACAGAGTAAACTGCGGCCTAGGCTGACATAAACCAAGATTTTATATGCAAAGTGGATTCTCGTAAATTTGTTAAGGGAGATTCTTCACTAAAGCAACACATTTCTGTGAAAAAAAAAAACACCCAACCTGTCTGTCAAAGATACTTCAGTTCTCTTTATTTTACATTGTTTTTCTTCTAGAAATAATAGTGAAGAAGGTGCCCTGAATGCTTTTATCTGAAGCAATAAACTTCTAGGATGTTTGAGTATAATTAATTGCATTGCTTAAAGCTGAGGGCTTCTAGCAGAACATACAGGCCTTGACATTTTTGTTATGCATAAACTCTACTAGGCTTATGCCGTAATTAAGCATCAGGATTATATTTTCATTACATTCTCAAAATTTTCATTAAAACTAGAACAAGGAAAACTTACAACAAAAGCTAACACTTGAATAGAAAGTGATGACACATTTCCAGACTGAGGTATATGAGAACTGAGATGATAATGTCATAAATATATTTCTTTCACATTTGTCAGAAGAGCTATTAACTTGAAACTTAAAGAAGACAGTAAATGCTCCGAAAAGCAGGCCAGGGTTCTGCACTTTGCAAAGAAATAATAGCTAAGCCTTCTTTTATAACACAGTTAAATCAACGCAATTTGCTTCTGAGTTATAAAGCAATTAAATGTTATTAGGCAGATGCATGGATGGACTTAGTTACAGCCCAGTTTACAGCACTGTAAGGCAAAAAAAGATCTCGTCAGGTTTTTACGGGAGAGTTTCTGTGTTAACAAACTTCTCTCTGCCTCTTTCAGGAAGGTGAGATAGCACCACGTGAAAAAGCTTCAACATAACACACACTGGTGGCTGTTTTGCCAGATGTTGCTGCTGCAGCTCTGCTTCATAAAAAGACAATAAGACCTGGTTTATTTTTACCCGAACCCAAGACAGACTTCAAAGAGGGGGCTGAATCCTAAAGACCTTACACAGTTAAATCTGTTGGACAGGACAGGAAGAAGATGGGTGAGAACATGAGCATTAAACTGAACAAATGATTTCCAAAGGACTCTGAGTTTAGATGCTCACTGGCTGGTATTTTTCAAACACTGGCTTGAAGATTTCTTTCAATCTGGATTTCACCAGAGGTTTTTTGCGTAGAAACTACCTACAACCTTGAGCTGTTCCTAAAGCGTTTTAGCTGCTTACCCTGAAATATTATTTTTCTAATTTTAGTCTTCTGTTTTGACCTTTAATCTGCCTACTTAGATGCAGACTACATGCAGATTATGATCCAACATGATTTCTGTTAGCAGTAGGATATTTTTTCTATTCTATCCATACCAACTTGTCGCATGAGATCTCCCTCTGTTCATCATCCTTACAGCACTTACAGTCCCTCTCAAATAAGAAAATACGTATTCCCATAAGTCAGTAGAGTCATTTATAAGCTACTTTAGCCCCTTTAATGTAAGGCACATATTAGTAGTTATGGCCCTGTCAACTGAACTGAAGTGTACCAACGTGCTTACCTTTAGTTTTACTATGGCCGTTGAAGATACTGAGTGATGAGCTGATGGAAGCATGGAAACAAGCTGGACTCCTAGTTGGAGCTGATTTTCTGTAACCATTTTCCTGTCTTGTGCAGCACACTCTTTTCCTTCTCTTACTTTTTATCCCCACTCCTTCCTTCAGTGTGCAGATCTGAAGGAGGGTGGCCTTAGCAAATAGGCTAAAGATTATTAAAGTAATCTGCTATTTATTTAAGACTGTATTATCTGTGCATGCACAACACAGAAAAAATTGGCAGACAGCAGTCAGTGGGACTTTATGAAAGCAGTCAGCAGGATGCAAGGGGGATGCTGAGTTCATCAGTGACTCAATATATCTTTGTTAACAACCAGGATTAATTTTGTTTCTGTTCTTTCTTCTTCTTGGAGAATGAAGAATTATCACTGGGTTCATTGAAGTGTGCCTTTTCTAAGCTGTGACTGCATACTGAATGCCTGAAATATCCAAAAAGGACAATGCAAAGAGCTTTGTTACCACAACGCAATGAAAGCAACTGCCAGTCCCCCTTGACAGAAATGTCCTGTTTGAAGATACTTCTATGTGTCCATGTTTTTAAGCCTCTTAATTTTACTTCCATCATATCAGCTCTGCAGTTCCAATTAAGAAAAGGTCTTATCTGTGATGCTGAAATGTCATCAAACCTAGATTTGGAGACAGAAAATACAGTTCAATTCCAGGTTAGGAAGAGGCTGAGTCTATATGCGTTTCAGATCCAAATTCCGTAGAAAGTATTTCACTTCCTCAGCAATTGCAGACCCAGTAAATAAAAGGATTTGGCCAAAGTGTCATGAAAGCAAGTAAGATGATTTTAGCCATGTCAAATGGAAAGCAGAAGTAAGCCGAACTGGCCTGGTTTATAGATCAGCAGGTTAGATTCTTGTGAATCAGCCCCTGTTTTTGCTAATATGTCTTGTATTTTAAAGGGTTGAATGTTTAATGTTGAGGACAAAAGTTCCTTAAGTATGGGACAGCATAAACCTCGCAGACACTCCTCTGAAATTCATCTGCATTTATCCAAGAGTATTTTGTCCCTAAACAGAGCGCTTACAGTGAGAATTCAACATGCTGCTTCACAACAAAGACATGGCATGCGTAAGACAGTGGAAGTGGACATCCATACTAGAGTCTCAAATACACATAGTTGCTGACAAATCCCTCATATTTCAAGACAAATCATCCAGTCCACCCTGAGAGCTTTGCACAGTTGTAAATATAAAGCAACTGCAATCAGAATGAATCAAGCTGAAGTCCCAGTATGAAATATGTATTTTTTCCCCACTATTCCTGTAGAAGTAATTCCATTTTGATTTTAGATATGACTTTTACTGAAGTTTCAGGGGTGAATTAGGACTCTGTGTGTGGAATTCAGTTCCTCCATCCCTTAAAATCCGAAATTCAAGATTGCAACTTAGAACTGTCTTTGCACATCACTGCAATACACACCACGTGCTGGAGGGACTTTCCCTTGTCAGGTAAGAACATTTTAAAGATCTGTTGGACACAAAGGTCGTGCACTAAGTAGATCAGTTCTGGCCAGACCACTTCAATAAAGCATAGGTTTTCCTATTTTTGGCTCCTTTTATAGCTAATATTCCCCCAAGGTTTGCAAATTAAGTAACCAAGTGAGTCTGAGTGTGACCCTCTGGTCTCAGCTTAAACTGTCCTTTCTTCAGCTCCCCTCACACTGATGGCTTTTGTAGCCATCAGACTCCTGCCTGGGAGCTGATCTGGGTCAAAGCAGAACCCGGTTTTAAGCCCTTTGAGCTCTGGCACTCACTTAGTGCATTAATTTATTTTTGATGTGGTTTACAGGCACTTTTGTAGCCTACAGAGATGTAGTAATGGGAACAGAGCTAGGAAAAACTTTCCAAACTGCACTGTTGAATTTTGTGGCATTTCTGTAAAATAGTTGCTGGGCAGAAAGCTGGGAGCAAAGAAATGTTTCTGTGCTGTCTTGTTCTCACTTTTCTGTGACCAATTCCAAAATCCCCAACTTCAAAAAGAAGAAAAAAAACATATTGTTGCTGCACTACTTTTGCGTTGCCTTTAAACACATTACTCAGAGTTTAAAGAGCAGGCATTGTTTTACTACAGCTCCTACATATGTGGAGATTTGAATTTAATGTCTAGCCATAAATTAAGATGATGTAATCCTGTTTCATTTCAGGTCCTTGGTTCTGGTTTGGAGATCCAGCCTCCTCCCATCAAAAACTTACTTATGTTGCAGGTGAATTGAACGCAGCCATGTGATGGACACTGAAAGCCACTCATGGATGTCTCTAAAGTACTAGTTTAAGTACATTTTACCAAGAGTTATCTATGTTCAAGGCTAGTGACCTGGCAGCTCATTGCCACTTAAATATATACCACTTACAAAACAGTTCCTAGCAGTACAGTCCTATTCTGCGTTATTACAACATCACATAGACTAACATTTACAAGGCTAAATGGGTACTCCTTATCTGTTGGTAAAGAATAAGCATCTAGAAACCATGATGCATAAATATATAAATAATCCAATTCCAAACCATTTCAAAGATAAATGTCAACCATTTGCCTCAATCTGTGTAGACAGCATCAGACAGAATGCCAAAGGGAATTTGTGTATTCCCAATGACAGTATGAATTTTAACAAAGCATCTTTAATACATTAAAGGATAATATATTTTCTAAACCACCCAGTGCTGGTACTTCAGCATTGGCAATAACCTTCATTATTTGAGGGAATATAAATATGTGAAATGCTTAGAGACAATAAGGCAAATATAAATTTCCAAAACCTATATAAGGATTCAGATGTCTCAAATCTATAGTGTCTCTATATAAGGCACAGGACTAGACTGTACAGGAAGGATTGAATTGTAGGCTTCCACTCTTGCAGAGTCTAATCAATCTCACTATGCACATAATGGTACTCTGCTTCATCACCTGGATCATGCTCCATCAACAAAAGGTACAAACCCCCTCTCGGTGAACTTGCAGGAGATCCGATTCAACTGACCAGGCAAACTTTGTGCTCCTGTTTCTCTGGATATTTTCTGGCATGTCCCTGTATGATATAGATACACTTTTTTTCAAGTCATGTCCCTGCTCATCTCACAGCTGCATTTTTGCACATGTGACTGTTTAACTCTCAAGGTAAGCTGAGCTTTCCCTTTTTTAGACCAAGATAATTAGGTGACAGTGAAAATCGTTGCTTAAAATCATGCTAATTACTAAAGACAAAGGCTTCGCTTGGAGCTGGTTGCAGATTTTGGGAACCTGAGTCCTGTGTCCCTTTCTGATAATCGTTCCCTGGGTGACTGGGGACAAACCAAGCAAATAAATTGTCTATGACTCAGGTTCCCTTCCCTAGAGCTGCGATAAGGGCAGCTCTGCAGTGTTAAACCATTCTGAGATGAGAGGTTCCACAGATGGAGAAAGCAGTATGAAATGTTGTATTATTACCATGACTCATACAAAGAATAAGAAGACTCTTTTGTAAAACTTCTCCATCTTTTTTGCAGTAATATGAAGGAAGATATAATGGTAAATTCTGCTTGGAGGAAATCTTTCTTAATCTTTGCTTTCACCCTTTCTTTAATTCTTTTAACAAGGTAGTTTGGCTTTTATAACTTTGTAGGGGTCCATTTCATGATGCTTTGACAGAGCAAACTTTCTGAGAAAAGCAGTGTGGCAGCCGTTAGCCTGACAGATCTCTGCCTACCCAGTTGCTATTGCTGCAGGAACATGCACCAGGATCAAAACTAGTTCTTAAACCCCCTAGAAACAGAACTTTTCAAGAACACCCAAAGTGATTTAGGAGCATCCCAGGAGAAGCCTCTAGGCGTAATACATCTAAGAAAAAAACTGAAGCAAGACTCATGATAAAGCAAAGAGAAATTCTTTGGGGCCCATCTTCCCACTGGGAGGGCAATGAGGATACTCCCAAATCAGAGGGAACTCACCAACACTGACTGGAGGACAGTGGGTATATCATAAGGGTGCAACATCATCCAGCAAAAGGGTAGGGGACTGCCATAGGTCCCATCCTCGACATTGCTTCTCTTCCCAGCCAAGGACCCAGGTGGGACTAGGAGGTGGGTGCTGCAGCAAGCATCTAAGGCAATATCTGCTCTCATAAGCCCACCTGGGCTAAAGGAGGTGTGGTTTTTAGTATTTATTATCTTGTCATATCCCTTCCTTTGCTAAAAGAGAGTAGAATTTGTTATGAACACTAATTTGAGTCATCTTGACTTTGCCCTTCTCTGAAGGTGGGGTCTAGTGGCCAAATCCACCCTCACTATTACAGTTCAAAGACTCCCCAGAGAGGGAAGGAGATTACATCTTTGAGCAATGTCCTTAGATTAGCATAGCGAGAGAAATTTGGTTGGTTGATTACACATCAAATCACTTTTTAAAGCGTTACCTATGCCTGTAAAGTCTCTTCAGTTGGTGCAACAGAGAGCTAAGCAGACACATAACTTGAGACATAGAAGCAAGTATATCAAAACCTGTGAAATCACTTCAGCTTTTAGCATTATACGTGTGCTTAACTGTCTGCTGGATCTTGTCTTGCTTACATGTGTAGCTATTATGTAAAGACTATTCAAGATATGTTTTACAATTATAAATAGCTATGGGATCTTTTTTAGCATCTGTATTTTTTCCAGTGTCAGAAAGACTATGATTCTCAAGAATTTCTCCAGTAGATTGGTTTGCCTTTCACAATCTAGAAGACATAAATAATGCCTATACTTTTCAAGTTAAGTTGTATCTAGTATGCCATCATTTTAAGTCTTGCTACAAAATTGAATCAGCCTTTATTCAGCTTCAAAATGGTGCTAAATTGTTCCGATATTCTAAAACTCTTCTTCCTTAAGGCTTCAGAGTGAAATTCTACATTTATTTAATAAAGGAGCCAGGATTTACTACACCAGTGGTGGTAAGCACTTTTTACTTTCCTCAAGATAGATTAGAGTTGACTGTATACTTTTTTTGCTACAACTGCACAAGTTTACAAGTCACAATTGAATTACCAAACTGAGGAAAAGAAAGATTATTCCTGTGGGTGCAATGCAGGTTGCAGACTTGTTTTCTTTTAAAGAAGGGTTTAAAGAATTAGCAATAAATGTTATCAACTGCAGCTAGAAAATGATGCTGACTTATTACTTTGTTGGGACCCTAAGGGGCATCATGAAAACCAAATTCCTTAGCTGAGCTTTCCATAAGAAAACGGGGAGAAAATATTAACACTGCCTTTTGAGCACCTTAATCTCAGATTTACTGTACAGAAAAAGACTAAGCTTAACTCATCCTTGGCTTGCCCCTGATGTTGCACAACTCTACAGTGCTTAAACAGTGACTGATTTTTTTACTATTTAAACAATACATTCCTATTGTCACTGACAATGCATGAGATGAGGACATTTCTATAGACAATCGACAATAATGGGGGAAGGCAGCCAGCTTTCTTGCCTTCAACAGAAACTTCCAGCAAAGCATACACTCTAATAGCCAAAAGGAGCACCAGGAAAGGCTGTAACTTTATTTCATCTCACACTGGGGTGAATGCCCCGCTGATCTGTAGAGATATTACTTCTCTGAAGATCTTCCCCTTGTTACCTACCACCAAATGACCTAGTGGCTTGAAGGGTACAGTTGCGATCTGGAAGACACAAACTCAGGGGACAGCAGAAACTGACCTAACTCTTCTATGTATCAGTTGAGTTGCTGTAACTTTAGGCAATATCATGATGTATTCCAAGACGTGTTTTTCAAAAGGCTTTTTGAATGTTTCTTTTGCAGTAATATGAAGAAAGATATAATAGTAAATGTGCCGTTGCACATCGTCTTTTGGGTTTTTTCCCTATATCTAAAGGAAAACAACATTGTGACACACTATTTTTTTTCTCTATAAAATGTACACCTTGTCCAGCTCTACTGAGCAGTCTTTCATCTTGAAGCCCTTAGACAGTGCTCAGTAAAAAAAATTTCTCATCTCAGGGTGAGTTTTTGACAAATTGTCAGCGTTTAGAAATGCTCACAATTGTTATCTTGCATGCTATCATTACTGGAAACCCCACTTAAGCCAACTCTATGTCTTAGCCAGGATTGACACTGACAAGCACAAAAAAAACTTCACAGTCTTTTGAGCCAGGTGTTTGTGCATAACATTCAATACAATTTGGATAAATTGGGGACCCAGGTTGCAGCCTGAAAGCCAGAATTTTAAACTCACTCACTCAACATATTTTCTCTTTCTAACATCATTATTCGATCAAAGTTGCATACCCTCACCTCTCTCAAGACCTTAAGAAAAGTTCTTTCCGTACTCATTCAGTTAAGTAATTCCTGTACAAAGAAGTACGTGACAGCTGAATCAAGCCCAGTGAATCACTGTTTACAACAGACTAAATCTAGACTATCTTACTTACCCTGTATTGAATTTAAGACAACTAAGATAGATGGTCTTGAAGTTATCTTCTTCAGAAGCCTTTATTATTTTTGTAAGAATCCATTTAAACAGTCCACAAAAGCTAAAACACATGATGCCACTGCACAAGTCATTTCTCTTACACAGCAGTGATATCCCTTCATATTCCTGTGGTTTAGATAGTCATTCTTCTAATCTTTTCATTATTTGGATCACAGTTTTGCTTGCTAGAAATGATCCAGTTTGTTTCTCCCAAAGAAATGATAAATGAAGTGTCCTTAAATAGGTTACATGTACATCAGGTTATCTTCTGCTGCTCTAGCTATAAATCTGCATTGCACTAAATAGTTCCACTTGCACAATGACAACTACATGTATGTATATATATGTATAATGTTTTGTGATTGCCGTGCCTGGTGTTGAATGCCTTCTCAGGCAGGTGGTTACTGCCTTTCTTCAGTGCCCATACAGGCTTCTGCTTGTCTAACCTTATTAAAGGCATTATAAATATTGGAAGTGTCCAACAAGACCAATTGCATAGTAGTTGGTTAACTCAGCTAACCCCTGCACCAGGAACTGCTGAACTAGGCCAACATGTTTAGAAATATTTCAGTATCAATACTGATCAATATTTCTGGTTGGTCACAAGTCCACAGTGAGGAAAGGAATGCAGGGAGGACATTGGCTGACATGCAGAGGGTGAAAGGACAAATGTCCCTCTTCCTAAGCTTTGAAGGAACTGATTACTGTTTTTGGTGAGACAGTTAGCATTCAGCCAGTGCTGAGCATCTAGCAAGAGTGCTAAATTTGAACCTATGAAAAACCTTAAATACAATAAGATGGCCACCAACATGATATTAGGAACTGAGGGTGATGATGGAGGCACAAATTAAACAGTCCTTTATGTGAAAGCTGGACCTCTCTTCTGCACCCTGACCTTAAAGGACCAAAGGTCTTAATGAAAATTTCCCTGAACTTGAATACTAACATGATTCTCTAGTGGAATGTTTGAGCCAGGTGTTCTTAACGGGATTTGGGGTTTCTCAAGAGAGGGAATATGCAGTGTCTGATCCTCCCTGAGGATAAAACCAGCATTCCCCATGACATTAAAGATACATCCCGATATTAAAAAAAGCACAATCATGAAATCTTTGTGTGGACTTTTCAATAGATACAACATACAGTTATGTATGCGTTAGCAAATCAATCAGTAGAATAAAGCTTGTAGGAATACATTTGCTTTCTGTTAAAAAAAAAGAGAAAGATTTGGAAATGCACTTATCAAAAAGTCTGAGTAAACTTCTAAAATTGCACACTTTTTACCCAAGTGAAATTCTGGTGACAAAAAATCATTTTAGAGCAGTCTGTTTCATCTGCAAATATTTATTTCAAAAGTTAAAATGCTTTATGTCAGTGAAAATTCTTCCCCTTTTCTTTTTGAACCAGTGCACTCTTTTAAATAAAGAGTGAATTTAAAATTGAATATAAAAGCTTTTTGATCCAAAACAATTCTCTCCTTTCATTTTGGAAAAAAAAAAAAAAAAGGAAGAAAAAAAAGGGAAAATTTCTTCTAATGTGTCTGCTTTTTGCCAATAGTAATTGAATTCAAATGGTGTTTCCTGGTAGGGAATTGTTCCAAGTAAAACTATGCAGCCTGCTGCAGGTGGGAGCATGGTGAAGGCTGATCAGGGCTAGATAGAGAGGATCTGGAGGAGCCACATCGAGGCCTGTTGTTCCAGGAAAATGCTCCGACACCATCACTAACCTTCAGCTCATGAAAACTCACCTCATTAGCAGAAGCCGTATCAGCGCTGCCAGGTGAGGCTGCCCAGTGGCTGTTTCTCCTACTGCAGAGTGGGAATAGCCGGCATAATGAGTCGTTATACTGCTGGATGGAGCTTCTGAGCTGTTCTGCAGGTATGTGGGAGTGATGCCAGAATCAATTTTGCTCCTTTATGCTTAGTTGTATAGTAGAGCACAGATGTATCTTTCTTTATTTTAATTTGCTTTGCTAGTTAATTGCATGCCTTCAACTTAAGAGAAATCTAGCTTAGCTGTATATTTAGAAGAATTTTTCCTTATTTTCAGACAGTATTAATTTAAAGGCTGCCTTTGTTTGAGAATCCCTTACGTTCATTGTAAATAGATCTTTGTTTGCAAAGGAAGGGATAAAATAAAACCTCAAACATCATTGTTTTTTAAACTGAGTAAAACTCAGGACAGCTCACAGCATGCCTGACTGCATAGCACTGCTCTAAGATGTCTACAGAGGCCCCAGCATTTGGGTCAGTACAGAACTCCGTGTGTGGGCAGGTCTTGTCCTCTCCATGGAGCTTTGGTCACTCTGCCCATGAGCTGTGACAATCTGCTTCCTTTCAGCATTAGGGCTATACAGAGCATTTAAATGTCCTCACAGTGAGATTAAGGTACGCTTTCTTCGCTGTGTCAGCAGTAGTTCAGAAATACCCATACTCTCAGCTTGTTTTCATACTCACATTTGCCCTTTGCATCAGAATACCCCAGGGATGACAGACCTGCTTTGTACAAGTAAATCCAGGCACACATGTAAGTACAGAGATAAAGCTGTTTTATTTGCTGATCTCCAGTGCTCTGTGCTACACATCTACATCTAGTTTCCCCCCACAGGATTAAAAACCATCAGATTACAATATGGTGGCTCTAACAGGATGGGTTGGTATCATGCATTGTAGAAAAGTATTACGCATATAAGCAGAACATAGTTAGGCAATTCACTGAACTGGATGGTAGGTCAGGAACGTATTTAGGTTAAGTCAAGTTTGCCATTTCCCCACACACACGACCTTTTTTTTTTATCCCCACATGAAATACAAAAGAGCCCCAAATCTATAACATCCCTGTACCTCATCAGAAATTAACTTGTCTTAGATAATTTCTGATAACTTTTTTTCTGCAGCTAAGAAGAACAAGGCAGAAAGAAAAGGGGGAATTGGGGGGTGTGGGGAGAAGGAAAAGAACCTGTTAAAAATGATGCAACTGGCTTTTGCCCTTCCCCCAAACTGTGAAGATTAAAATAGTGACTGCTTCCATCAAACGCCTTAGATCACAGCTTTCACTAAACACACTATTCAAGCCACATTTCCATTATCCTCATCATCACTTATATAATGGTGACTGATTTTATCGTTACTCTTTGTACGCATTCCCCTTAGTGCTCTAAGATTTCTCTCCTTCCCCCCCTCCCCATTTCTAATCAGCAAGAGACAAATAACTTTAGCTCAATATCTAAGACAATGTCTTTTCTCAAAGGATGTTTTTCTGTCTGGACAGCAATATCACAAAAAATATGTTGTTATGGCATGTGCCAACCAATAAATTCTGTCACTGGGGGTGTTCATTTGTTTACATTGAGTCATCTGGTTAACACTGTCTTTAGAGGACAAAGCATTTGAATATTATAAAGAGATCTTACAATATGAAAGGCAACTGTAGTGAACTGCCAAGGTAAAACATGTTACCAACTCAGAAACCCTCATAAAAGGAGGAGAACATATATCTGCTTCTCTGCCTCAGCCCCTATTTCATGTTAACGGTTTGACTTCTTTGTTGTGATTATGACATACGGCTTCTTGCATTTATCTTCTCTCTCCTAAAACCTGCTTGTAAAAAAATACTATACCTGCTGCAGATGTGTTCCTTTAAAAAACAACAACAAAGAAGAGTTGACAGCTAATTGTGACATTGTTTGTTAGGGCATTTAAACCTGTCCTGTTTCGCTGCATTCATCTTTTTAGAAATAGTCATGTAAATAATATGGAAGAGGAAATACAGCAGTATGCCATTTACTTCAGAAACACCCTTTGTTTGAAGAAAATGCCTTGTATCAGCAAAAAGACTACCCAGGACCAAGCACCAGCAGTGGATGTATTGGTGCTCTGGCACTGGTCATTTCCCAAACCCTGTCTCCATTTCCTCAGTTGTAACACTGAGGTTGCAATACTTCCTCTGCCATGGAACTCAGAAAGTGACCTGGCATGGAACTCAGAAAATATTCAGATACTATTGGAAGATGACATAACACCAAACAAATACAAAATGTTGCTTAAAAAAAAAGGGCTTTTTTCCTTCTCTGTGCTTCAAAGTCAATTTTTCCTTTTATGTAGAGAAAAAACTGCTTGTGAAAGTTTCAAAGCTGCCTCAGTGCCTTTTCCAAAAACACTTCTGTTACCCAGGCTTTTTTGAACGGTTTCTTCTTTGGCTCCACAGTCATCCGGTATATGTAGCCTAAACTCTTCATAACAACTAGAATTCAACAGGGGAGCTTTTGACACTGGATGAACCTAGGTGACCAGGGTATTCCTGGCTCTACCAAAAACATTTACATCGTCAGAGGAGGACAAATAGTGGGTTTTTTCCCCTTAGATTTATAACTAAAAAAATTGATAAAACAGAAATAAAACATGGATAAGAAGTTAGAAATACTGATTCCCTTTGTAAAGAAATCACTGATAATAGTAACATATATTTTATTCTCAGAAAGTAACTTTTTTCTGTTTACCACACATAGCCAGAAAGTTTTCTTGCACAATCAATCTTTGTACGCTACAAAGTTGACTGCAAAGTGGATATATGTTGAAGGATGTGGGTACAGATCCTCAGCATCTTCTGTAGCAGGGATATACACAGAGTGGGAAATTCTGCCCCTCCAAAATCAATAAGACTAGCACCATCAAATTCAACAGGATCAGAAATTCAGCTCCAGCCTTTACAGTGCAGCTCAATGGAGGTTTAAGTTCTTTAAGAAAACATAATCAAGCCTCTAATCTTAAATACCCTTTGAAATTTGAAGTATCTCCTGAGCTGTTGCTTCTGAACAAGAAAACTGCCGTAGCAGTAACACAGGGCGACAGAAGGAAAAGTAATGATGAAAAAGAGAGAAGAAAAAGAGTTTCCAGACACAGCTCTATCTAGGCTGGCTTAGCTTATCTGTTCTGGGAGAAGCTCCTACTGACATACCTGAAGCGTGGTACAGTCCAATGAAATTCAGCTCCAGGTCTGGAAAGTAGCTCCAATTGTTGTCTATACGCCACATATCTTTCTCATTTAAATGTTTAAACATGAGCTAAGAGAACTGCCCACCTCCAGAGACCAACTCTGAGCAGAGTAAATGCTCAGCCTTGTGTGAAGATAACACAAGCTGCTCTACAGTGACTTCTCCAAAGTATATTTTTCCTTTAAATAGCAAAGTAATTAGTTAGTAAATGTGATTTTTGAGGCTGAGGAGAAAAATGTAGATTTCCATCAAAACATGTCTCCTTAATTGAATAACTTCCTAGACTCTCTAGTTAAAGTTTAAATAACTGTTAATGACGCTGAAGCAATCAGAAATGTTTTGCCAAGGGGAAATCAACAGTGTCTAAAGGTAGTTCAGTATTATTGCTGAATGCTAAAGGTAGCTTCTGAAGATCATACGTTTACAAACTAAGGAAGTTAGGTGCATCTGATCACTCTGAAAAGTATACAGACACCTTTAATGCATTTTTCTTCTGTCTCTGTAGGAACAATGTGTCCTTTACATTACATAAATATTAAGGACTGAGCTTTCAGATTTTACCCATTTTATACAAAACATTGATGTTCCTTCTGAAATAAATTGTTATGGCAAATAACCCTTTTATAATATCATGCATACTATGTGGTGTGATCTCAGAGGGGGTTAGATGTACATATGTATATATACACTTTTTTGGGGTACAGTGGTAACACATATTGATTAGTCATAATAGAAAACGTTTAAGTATTTTTCAGCAATGTAAATCACTCACCTTCTTGCCCTGTCTTTCCACTTCCTCCCAAACCACAGTGTTCTGTGCAGAAACAATGGTGTGTCTAGCAAATTACCTCCTCATCTGACTTATCCCATAGGGGTGCAAGTGTAGCCACCTATCCTCCTGAAGTTCTCCTCAAAATTCCTGTATGTTTGGTCCAGAAAAATAAGGAACTTGGGCAGATTTTTGTGCCACTGATTCCCTGACATTTTTATCAGGAACATCAACCAGCTGTGGATTACACTTAAAATCAGTGAAAATCCATTTACAGTGGTTAAAGCAACATGATACACTGCACTTGGCTAAGAAGTGAAGAAATTGGAAACAGATTACCTAAACCAGCACATCCAAGCCTAAACTGACTTTCAGAGAAGGTCCCAGATTGCTGGGCATTGCTTCCAACCACAAACATTCTCAAGTACATAGTATTTTTTAATTTAGAACTCTATCCTTCCTGACATGCAAGGCACAGATATCCATTGAATTCACTGCATATATTATATATTGGGCATGAGGGAAGAAGATTTCATTAGCAGTTCATGTGAAAATCATTTTATTTTGTATTCAATTTGATGGCACCAGAGTTCAATGCTGATGGCAAAATCTAAAGCACAGGACTCATCCCATATCCTTTGGAATCAATGTGATTCTTAACACGAACTTCAGGGAAGCCAGGATTTCTGCCTAATTTTTTTCTTTTTTTTTTTAAATAAAATGCATAGTTTATCACTTTTTATACATTCTGATTACCTCTAGGATTCTGCCAGACTAAATGATGGCAGTTTTCCTGCCTCCCAGGACAGTTTCTGTGAATCCCAAAAGCTTACACTTTGCATATAGTAATTATATCCAATAAAAAAATAGCATGAAGTGACTTCCAAAATCCAAAGGTCAAAAATTCAGCTAACATATATTAATCTTTATTATATAACAGTGATAGAATAAATAAGTTTATGGATTCATATGACTCGTACAAAAAGCCAAAAAGATATTGCCCCAAGTTAGGTACCAGCTATTTGGATTTAATATTTGTTAAACGTATGATCTAAAATTATGTACAGTTGTGAAGTTAAGGCAAAACCAGATGATACCTTTAACACAACAGGTTTGAAAAATACGCATAATTACAAACAAGGGGATCTCGTCTCCAGCTAATAAAGTGGTTGTGTCTAAGGAAGAAATCCCTTAGGTTTTTAATAAAGCAGTTATTATCAATCATGTTGATTAAAATTGAATAACAAGTGAAAGAGTTCCTGCAGGGCAAAGCTGTTTTGCAAAGTTGTGCCCGAATAACCACCTTTAATGCTGGTAAGAATATTTTTCTTTATGGTTATAATCTGCTCTTCTCTTTAGGAAACATGGAAAAGAGGAATACCTTATTTCAATTAAAATACAACCATAACCTCTTAGCTTTCTGTAGGCTAGACTTGATTGTGACAGGTGACAGACCATAAATATGGTTGGTGAATCATCCAACACACTACAAGCAGAGGAGAATTAAAGTCAACCACTTATGAATAATAATTACCTTTCTCAAGACAACGGGATAGATCATGTCAGTTAAGTCCCAATGACAAAAACATGTAAGACCAATATATCAATATACAGTTCTTTGGCAGCAACACACTAACTCTTGATTGAAGTCTGAACTCTCCTAAATATAGACCTGGTTGCCAGTCTTTTCATAATTAAAGAAAATCCACTTCTCCCATGAATCCAATAAGTCCAGTAAATGAAATCAGAACAAATTTTGCAGGCAGCTTTAGACTGTAACATTAAGCATAGATATTTATTGTCTGCTTTAGTCCCAATCCAAATATATTGTATTTAAACACACAAAATTCTGTGTAACTTCTGAGTAGTTCAGATGGGGCCAAAATCCATAAAGAGAATCCATATTCAACCATGAAAAAAACAATAGACACCAATCCCATGATGATAAAATGCTCTTCATGTAACAGGGGCAATGATGAGTCCACATCTGGATGGATATCACAGGAGAATTGACTTTACAGGGGAAAGACCAGAAAGCCAGAAAACGTAGAATACTGCCATCCACCGACCAGATTACCTTTCTCCAATTTCAGGTAAACCTTATCCTCCTTGTCCAGATAGAGCAGGACTCCATTTGTGGCAGCTTCACGTGTGACGTCCTTGTCCCCAGCAAAAGCAGAAATGACTGGCTTTCCATTTAGCATCAAATTAACCTGCAAGAGAGACAAAAACATTGAAAAGCTCTAATTAACAGAAAAACTCCAAGAACTACCACTGAATATTAACTACAAAGTAAGAGATCTGCTAAGGTCCCAGTCTTCACTGTTTTTTGTTTTGTTTTGAATAATTACGTTATTAGTATTTGGAGCATAAAAGCACATTCATGCTTCATGGGTTTCACCTGCAGCTGAGTGAAGTTGGTGGGACACTCTCCACCAGCTGCTGTGGTCAGTGTATACCGTGACATTGCTTTCATCTGTTCCTTGGGGCAGTAATTGTTGTAACTCCCTGGTAACATGGAACTGTGAGTTATTACCTCAGTTTGTTTCACTTTGTCTGCCTCATGGGTTATTTAGCTATTCACTAGCAAAGATATTTCAAGAAATTCAAGGCACCCAGGGATGCAATGTAGGCACCTAAAGAGATATCAAAGATGCTGCAGCAGGCTGCGAGCTTATACTTCATTGAGAACAAAATATATGTCCCTTCCATAACTGATAGTAGCTTAGTTTCAAAGTCTAGAACAGACCTTGAGTTTTAAGAACCACCACACTGTGTACTGGTGCTGAACCCATTTTCCTACCAAGCACTTCTGAAAGTCAGCACAGCATCTGCTCTGAACACAGCATCACACAGACACTCTGTAAATAAAGATGGGCAGGGGCTGGGGGGATTGGACAGATCCAGGCTTTTTTAATTTCCCCAGTGGCAAACTATTTGCTTTCTTCTGCTTTTTCTTTTTAAGCAGTTATAATGCAGACACAGAGGGGTGAATTATGAAATGCTTATTCATATGGAGTATGCTGGCCTTGCATATGCTCCCATTAATTTTAATCGGAGCCACCACAGAATAAATTAGTGCTCAGCATAAGTCAGGGCAACAGAATCTGGCCCTGATTTGGGATTTGCCTATCTGGGAAATCTGCTTAATCAGATGTCCCCAGGGAACCAATTTCAGTTTAATGATATTTAATGGCACTAGCAGATGTTCCAGGGGCATAGTAATATCACTTATGTAGTAAGCCTTCAGGTGATTTAGTGATGTATAAGTCTGCATGTGGCTGAGCCTCAAGCTGGTGAGCTCCACTGCAATGGCTTTTGGTCCTCCCCCTAGGTATGACACATGCAAGAAAAGAGCATCAAGAGTTTACTCATTGCTGGGTTTTGTTTTATCACATTCCTTCTGTGCCACCTCTTTAGGTCAGGTTCCCCTGCAGATTGTCTTACAGCTATTTTAATCACAGCAGAAGAACACATTACAGGCTTGCACCAGGTAGCCTCACAACTATGCCAAATTTGGAGTCAACCAAACCCATCCATCACTTTAGGAACTCTACATGTATGAAAGACTTCAGGCCATGTCACAGGTTGTAACATCCCCTGTTACGAGCCCTAAGCTCCCAGGTTTGAGTGCCTGGCATGTGAAACACCGAAAGCTGCACTGGATTTCCAGAATCCAAGCTCTGACATCGTTCTTGGCAATATGCATTTTAAACCTAATGCAGCTGGGTGACACACAGTTATTCTAGGTTGTTTCAACCTCCAGCATCTAAGAGAGTGACAGGAACAAAGTTTGAGCATATTAAATAGCTTATAAGCTCATTGTAGAGATTTTCATGAGGTCAGTATTCCATTTAAGACTTTTGTCATCGACCTGAATGGGTCCATGATTTCATGTTGTAAACTGAAGTTGAATTTCACCAGGGATGTGACTGTCTCGCACCATCTTGCTCAGCCATCACTACCATTTACACTTTTCCCAGCAACCCAAAGTCAGAGCTGCCACAAAGAAATGACTGATCACTCCTCCTGCAGATATACATTTTATCCAACCTCGTAGACTGAAAACCACATTTGAGGACAAGATGTATCAGGGGAAAAGCATCAGAGACTTCTATGAATCCAGTGGTCTCATGAATGGAAACAAGGGAAGCCACAGATGTTATTCCGGATCTAGAAAGCCAGTATGTATGTCACAGAAATTGCATGACCTGGCATGAAGATTTAGTAATGCACTTTCGGGAATTTACTGCTAGTTCACCAAGGGATGTTCAGGAACTTAGAGACTTTTCCTCTAAGCTAGAGCATGCTTGTATTTAATTGCACAGTTCAACTGCTGTTAAGCTACAGAAGAAACTGCAGAATCACTCCTTTTAAAAAGAAACCTACGGCACATCTTTTCTGTATTGTATGGTGAAAAAAAGAGGTTTAAAGTGCTATAAAGGTTCCCTAGAAGACATCCCTGAAGAAGTATAACATTTTGGTGTAGTTACAGAACAAGCAGACCACCTTAGCTAACCTTGGTCCACATCAAGACTGCTGTTACCGACAGACACCGATGTCAGGAGCTGTCCGCCAGGTCACAGTTTGTTACAGACATAGCCAAATCTAGTAGGTACCCCCAGAACTCCTGTGCTCAAGACACTGAGTTTAACCTGTAGCAAAATATGACTCCTCATTAGTATTTACGCAGTTAAGTTTAGAGCTCCATTTTACTCTTGGATGATTCAATCTATTTAATACTTTTATGTCACCCCAGATACTCAGTTCTTACACTGTCGAAGTGAAGCTGTGGCAATTTACTTGAGGTGAGGGTCCTGCCTTATAATAGCTGTTTAAATGTATTCACAGTTTAAATGTATTCACTCTACTGCTAGGAACTCTACACCACAGCACAGGTTGCTTAAAATTAAGCTATTTTGCCTGGAAAGTGTCTTAAATACTCCTGTGTTCAGTCAAGATCCCATTCTAAACCAACAATATAAGTAAAATGTTTTATAATTGTAATCAACGTACCTGAATTGTTTGGCTCTGATAGACTTTAATTACGTGAAAACTGAAACTGTAAATTCCTTTTCTTGGTGCTACAAAGACAGACTCCAACGTGAAAAAATTGCCCACATTTACTAGGATCTACAAGCAGAAAAATATAGTGTGAGAATTAGTACAGGCATTCCGTGCTAAGTAAAAAACACAGACTATTAACTTTAGAAACCATTCACCTGTGGAATTTTCTTATCTACATATATGCTGGTTCATTCGTTCTCTTAATTAAGTTGCTATAATACTCATAAAATGGATATTTGATTATATTGATAGTTCAACTTTACAGTAAACTAGGGCAAAAATAATTCTTACTTTGCTACTATATCATAACTTCAAGACTTCTATATCTGTTTAGAGGAGATTAAGCAAAGGTTTATTTGTTTATTGTCCCCCTAAAATGACACCAAAACCTTAACTCAGGGAGTGGTGTGCTGCTTTTGGCTAAGAAGCAGCAGTCAAGTCAGCATTGCCTTCCTGAAAGTATCAAGCTGAGAGGAAGGATGTACATGAAGGATACAATTCATTCACCAGTTTATAGGCAGACTGAGTTACTGCGATACCTGGCACATCTGAGCCACGACTGGCTGTGAGCCTTTGCTGCTTTATGTGGGTTTGTTAGCACTAATAACAATTTGGGGTTGTTAAACAGCAAGTAACGGGGGGGGGACATATTAAAAGAATGCATTGTCCATATGCTAAATGTCTTCTTTAATGACTGATTTTTTCTTTCTTTCCACACAGTTATGCTTATTTTTTAAATTGTTGTTTTCAGGCTGCTTTATGCCAGACGCAGCCCTGGAAAGCCACTAGGAATGCCCGTGAACTTCAGGTAATTTACATTGCTAGCATTAAGCTATATGACATATCTGACTTCAGTTGTCATGACAATTTACTGTCCATTATAATGTGCTATGGGAAGAAAAATAACCATCAGTCTCAATTACTTTGGACTCACCCTCAGACGGGAGCTGGTGTATAAAATGTGTGCTGGCGTCCCTACGTTACTGTTAGTGACTGAGATAAGCTGTAGGCTGAACCTCATCGTTACGGAAAAGTTAAATGATTTTTCTTCAATTTTCATTCTTCTTTCCCCCCTCAAAGGCCGTCTGAAAATCTACATCGGCTTCTCTCACCTGAGAAAACCCCATCCCCATCCCTCCCACGGCCACGTCCCCGCCTGGCATCCTGCGAGGGCTGCCCCTCGGGTGCCCGCACGGCCCCGGCCGCTGCCCCGCTGGGCTCGGGACCCGCTTCCTCCGCTGCTTCCAGGGCGGAGCGGGAGACGCGCGGCCCCGAAGGCGCCTGCCCCGCGAGGCGGCCCCCCACCGACCCCGCTCCGCCCCATCCCCTGGGGCAAGTAGGAAACTACCGCGGGGCCCTTACCGAGCCTCCAGCTGCGGGGTGCGGGGGCTCGGCGGGGACTCCCCGCAGGCAGCCCCCCCCCCCCGGGTGCCCTAAGTTTTTACTGTAATTGATGGTTGAAGGGGGGGGACCCCGCGGGGAGGGGCACCTGTTGATGGAGCCCGGGCAGCCAGGCCCCGCCGCGTACCTGGTCGAAGTAGATGATGCGCGTCTTGTTGCTCATCTCGGAGGGCTCGTGGTTGGTGCTCCTCACGGCCGAGAAGGCGACCTTGGAGTTGGCCGCCCGCACGGAGATACCCAGCGGGGAGGAGGACGAGCCCTTGGCGTCGGTGGCCGGGTTGGAGTCGCAGACCACCAGGCACTTGCCCTCCAGGACGATGGGCTCCGTGTCGTTCTGCGCCCACACCGCGGGGCCGCCCAGCGCCAGGGCCAGCAGCAC
>JANRGW010026316.1:0-17298 GCA_024733675.1 Psilopsiagon aymara | reverse complement strand
GAGCTTTGGGTGACATGGTTTAGTGGGAGGTTTCCCTGCCCATGGCAGGGGGTTGGAAATAGATGATCTTAAGGTCCTTTCCAACACTAACTATTCTATGATTCATTTGTCTAACAAAATCCAAATTGGCTGAGTACAAATCAGCAATGTCAGAGTGGCTGGGGTATTCAACTGTAAACATAAAAGCGAGTTGTGGGTCACCTTTAAGAGACAAAAATCGATGCATTTATTCATATGGCTTTACAAATTTATGAATGATGGAACTATCCATCTGTATGACACCAGCTCTATAAGAAACAGAAGCATCAGGAGGTTGCAATGCTTATTTAGTAGCTTAAAGCTGCACATGTGGATTTTCTAGGCAGCAGCAGGAGCACCCTACTCTCCGACTCATCCCGTTGTGCAGCCTGTGAGTTTCATATTACATGTCACAGCAGAAGCATCCTCACAGATACGAAGTCTTCCCCCACCCAGTTCTCAGACAGCTCAGCTCAGAGCCTTTGGGTTCAGTTTGGCTTCTAACTGGTAAACAGATTGGATGTAACAGAATCTCCTGCTCTCAAAGCCTCATGCAATGCGCATGGACAACATTGGCAGGCAAACCACAAGGTCCTTCTCCATTAAGTCCTTTGAAACACTCTTTTTCACTTTACCCTTTAGCTTATTTTGAAGAAGGCCTCCTTAACGAAGCTGCAGGTTACACTATGCTGACAACAAACAGAATCCCCAGGGATGCAGTTATACACCATTTCACAATGCTTCCACATTGTAAAGGACAGGAACTCTTCTTATATTGTAAGCAAAAAGCTGCCATCACTGCAATGCCACAGCAGCTTCTATTTAAGTAGCCTCTATCATCTCCTTGTGCTTTCAAGTACTATGAAATACCAAGACTCACAATACCACCAAATTTCGTATGAAGGCAAATAAGGGTTAAGTTTCCAGTCTGGTATCACCCAGGAAGCTCTGAACTGAAATAGAGCCAAGATGTCCTGAATGGCAATCCTACACTATAACCCCAAGCACATCCTTCCATAAAGGTACTTTATTTCAGGATGCACATTTTTCTTTCCAACTTGGCAGTTTGGCTTCTTTTTAAAACCTTTAATTACAACTCAAATTATGTTCAATCTACTTTTCCATGGCTGGCTTTTTCCTGTCTCGGGCTCCACTGTTTTTTCATCCTGCCAGAAATGCCAAATGCTTTAAAATCTCTTTTGTTGTTAGCAAGCAGGAAAAGAGGAGGATTTCTTGTGACTCTCTCTCTGTGTCTCCATTGAGGAAACAAAACAGATGTGCTCTCCTCAGGGAGAAGGATCCTATCTCACAGCAGGTGTGAGCAAAGGCTGCTTTGCATGTGGAGAGGAAAAGAGAGGCATGAAAGGACCTTGCTGGAAAAGCAGCACCGATGGCAAAAGCATTTGGGTTTTGAGCAAGAAAGAGAAGTTCATCCACCCAAAGAAAAGAAAGGGTATGGGGAAAGTGGTAGGGAAAATCACACCCTGCTTTGCATTGGCAGGAGGACTAAGGGCTACTGCCAACTTTCCTGATATTAATCTAGTGTTTCCCTTAAAGCAACAGCTCCACAAACCAGGGAATGGCATGAAAATGTCTACCTTGGTTTTTTAAAAGGCTTAATGCTTCAGCCTGAAACCAAGAATAGCCTAAAGACTCCAATTCCCAGGACATTCAGGGCAAAATGTGGGCTCTTTTTAAACCTCATTATTTCTGAAGGGGGTCAACACTGGGCATGTTAATAGCTCAGGCTGACATTACTGGGTAACTTTCACAGCCTGAAAGATTTCCTGAGCCCTTCCTTGCAACCTGAGAGGGTAATTCTTAAAAATCCTCAGCATCATAAGAAACAATTACTTAGCTATAATTTCACATTTTGAAACATCTCTTTTGAGTATACATGAACACACGGCTAAGAAATAATCCTGTTTGTGTTAACAGCAGTAAATCTTAGACAAACTTGGAGTCACTACAGAAGCATTTGCAGGAAATGCAGCCCATTGCATATGGCAATAATTACGCAGAAACTGGCACAGTTAGTTCCAACCATTGATTTGATACTGGCCTCACTTAGGATGAAACAGTCATGCTCAGTCTGCATCACACAGGGAAAGAAAGGTCAAAGCAGCTTCCTCCATCTCTATGAAGACTGGTTACTAACAAAGAAAAGAAAAATGGTTTCCCTTGGAGTTCCATGGAGTTTTATTTTTTGTCCTCCTGCAGATCAAAGAGGATCTTTTCCTGCAAGAACTAAGTCACGTTTGCATAAATGTCAGCTCACTTTTAAGAACAGCCTCACACTACAGGCAGGCAGCTTCATCTGCACGGCTTCATGTAAAAAAGGAGACATCAAATGATCCGGTCCCAGTGCTGCTTCCGAGATCACATTTGAGAAGGGACAGGTGTTCACAGGCATTATTTATACTCGAACACAGGCCCAGATGCATCCCTAGAACCTCCAAACTCCTTCTGCCACCCTCCCCTGGCATATCCTTCCTTAATGTGGGAATAATGCCACAGCAAACAAAACCCTGCTCACCTGGGAATGAAAGAGCTGTGGTATTCAGCTACAATTTCACTGTTTAGTTCATCTGTTTAATTTTGATGGATGCAGTTCTGGCAAGTCCCTGGTGAGCAAAACTAGATGTTTACAGAGGCGATTAGGGGTTCTGGAGGACAGGCAAGACTGCTGGATACCCACACTTATAAATAGGCAACTGGCAAATGCTGCTCAATATTTCTGAGAAGTGTTACCATATTGCATCATGAAACATCAGAGCTGTATAAATGTGTGATAACACCACTGAGTGCAGCAGGAAGGCAGTGGAGCGCAGCACCAGAGGGGCAGGAGGAGAGGGCAAAGCCAAATCTACAGCAGTAGGTTTCTTCAGAAACAACCAAACCTATATTCCCAGGAGCTGTATGTCTGGAGCTGAGACCACACAATGCTAATCCAGCAGTCATATACTGATGCACAACAGAACAGAGACTTCTGCTCTTTGGATTAATTATGGCAGCTCTGCCTGGTAACACCTCAGCACACTGTCATATCTGCACAGACTTTTTACTGCAGGTAAGAGAGCCAGAGCACTGCAAACAAGCCCCTCCTCCTCAAGGACTGGAAAAAAATACAAGCTAAAACTCTCCGGTTTGAGCCGGTTTTGGCTGAGAAGTGAGGCCAGCCATAGCTTGGAAGTGGAAATGTTGCCTGGAAGAACTACCAGCAATGTTCTAAGTATACAATTCAGTTTTTTATAGGAATGCCATTCTAAAGCAATGGAAAGTTAAAACCATGATTGTTTGCTTCTTGTGGCACCACGTTCTAACTGCAAACAGCCATTGTGGCCCCAGTGCCACCTCTCAGATGCAGCAGCAAAGGGACAAAGGTACAGCCTGTGCACTGTGCCAGTACAGCTGCTCTGCAGTGGCCAGGAGGGCAGTGGCAAGCCATGAAATCTCAGGAAAGCAGATGACTTCATCAGGTCCCACAGAGCTGTGCTTGGTAAGAACAGACAAAGGATCCCAAGTCCTCTGCTGTCTTTGTACTTCACCTTTCTACTGTGGAAGTAGGACGAAACCTGTTCTGCTGCATGCATGAACCTCTGGAAGTACCGAGGAGCCAGCCTAGGTTTGTCTCCGTTACACAAAAGCACTTTGTATTTTTTACTCTTGAGAAATAAACAGATTAATAAGTTTGGTCCACCAAACAATAAATAATTTGTCTGCACAAACAGATTTGATTCAAACAGCCCAGTGGTGCATGATACCAATACAGCAAGCTGCCTGCTGTAAATGCAATGCTTTCTCCAACTATAGGAAAGCAAAGAGATACAGCTGCTGAAGGGTGATGTGAAATTAAAGAGGGAATGAAATGTGTGATCTTATTTAATCACACCTGGTGCTTCAATTTTTCAGTAACAGCACCCTGCTAGACTGTGTCAAATCGGTTCTACAAAGAAAAAAATTATGGATGGAAAATGAATTAACTCTTCCGTCCCTGCTGTTAATACGGTACACCAGCCAGAGACAGCTTTAGATGTGGCTGTTAAGAATCCTTTTTTCGCAGATGAAAGGCACTCGGCACCCGGCTTAGTAGATGACAGTGCTTCTGTGCCAGAAGATGAGCATGTGCCCACTGTGAGAAGCACAAGTCTTGGGTGTGTATATGACCTATTCTCATACACAAGAAATCTTGGTGGTCAGAATCAACTTGAAGAATTGAAGTACCACGCTGGGACCAGTCGTTTTTATTTGTTTCCTTAGGTGGATGGCACATATGTGCAGAGAAAGAGGCAGAGGAAGCAGGACAGCCAGGGACAGCAGGATGCAAAAGGGCAGAAATCAGATCTTTCCTTGCCTTAGGCACTCTGCTCAGCGCTGATTTCCTGCAAGAAGAAAATCCATCCCAGCAATTACCTGGTTTCTGTTTTCTTTTGGCCTTTCCTTTTTTGAGGATTTTTGTTTGCTTCTTTGAAGCCGTGTTTTGCAGTTTGGGTTAATATTAAACGTCAAACGTAATTTGATTCTGCAGGCACTGCATTGTGTGATCACTATGTCCCATTGGCTAGTCAGACACTGTTTCTCTGTGTGCCCTATGTACTAATAAATCACTGGTGGCAATAGACAGCAAGGTGCTCTATCTAATGTAAAAAATGGTAATTGTGGTCAAATGTTCCATTCTTCAGGGAAAAGGGAAAAAAAAATTCTTCTACATGATTTCACTCAGCAGCAGAAAATAAAAAGCCAAGGTATAATTAGCTTAACATAACCATCTTTATATTAAATTCATAGAGAAGGAAATCAAACATGAAAAATAACTAGCAGGTTCCCATTCTGGTTTCCTCATTGAATTAATGTCACCAGTACAGCGCTGGATGAAGTAAGATATACAAGGCTGGACGAGCTGTGTGTTTGGAAAATAGTTCATTTTTACATGGGAGAAATTTCTCCATGCAAGTGTTACCTATTTAAGAAATTGGTATTTATTAGGACAATATTGTCTCAAGAGACGTCTAGTTTTTACAGTATGGATTCAGCCAATTTACTGAAAAAAACTAAGGCATTAAAGCAAATACCTCAGAACGGTTTTAAGAACGTCTTAAGTCTCTTCATCATTACTTGTATAACTCATGCTCCAAAGGATTATTACACCAAGGAACACTTTTAATGAATAAAATAGCATTGTAAAAGACCTCCATAAATAGAAGATGCTAACACTGCACCATAAGGGCTTAATTTAAACCAGGGTTACTTAAAATGCTCAATATAATCATAGTTGAAATTAACAAAAGGAAACTCTTGGTTTAAATCACTTTTATTCTTGCTTTGCATTTTTAATTGGTATTTTCCTTTGATGGAGCCATAGATAGAACTGAAGTGACTGCAAAAAGATCACCAGGTTGACCCCTCCCTTGAGGCAAAAAAAAATATCCTCACAGGTGACTCTAACCTATTACTCACACCTACAACCCTCCTCTACTCTCATTCCCCCAAATACTCCACTCTAATATACTTATGTTACATTTCTAATATTAAAACTAAATCTCCTGAGTTGCAATGTGAACTAATTACTCTCCCTTTTACCTTCGTGTAGCAGAGAGGGCATAGGGAAACATCACTATGATTTTATATTACAAATCATAGAGTCATAGAATGGTTTGGGTTGGAAGGGAGCTTAAAGCTCATCCAGTTCCAACGCCCGGCCATGGGCAAGGACACCTTCCACTAGACCAGGTTGTTCCAGGCCCCTGTGTCCAACCTGGCCTTGAACACTGCCAGGGATAGGGCAGCCACAGCTTCTCTGGCCAACCTGTGCCAGCGCCTCGGCACCCTCACAGGGAAGAATTTGTAATTCTAATGTCAAATCATAATGTTGACTCTAAACCTTCCCTCTGTCATATACCTGAAAGATTGGATCTCTTTCCAGCTTTGTCCTTGCATCCTGGACCTAAATCTTTCAATATTTCCTTACTGGTCTTTTCTAAATCTCCGCTCACTCCTACAGCTCTCTTCCTGGCTTTCTCCAGTTTGTCTGTGTTGTTTCATGGTGTGAAGCCAGCTCTGGACATTATCCCAGCAGAGCGACAGAGAGCCAACAGAAATGTGTTAAGGATATCCTATGGCATACATGCAAGACTCCCACTTACACTGAAGTCTGGTGTCTTCCCCATTTTCTCCCCCAGACATATCCCAGTGCTGACTCATTCAGCTTGTGATAACCCAACACCACATGCTCTTACAGTACTGTTACTTACTCAGACATCCCTTGTCTTCATATACACACTTGTTTTCCCTTCCTCACTGCAGGCTTCCTTATTTACATTTCCTGATTTCCCATCTTACTCATTTCAACCATTTCTGCATTTTATCAGGATCACTTTAGACTTTAAACTTGTCCTCCACAATATCCAAATCCTGCTAGTCCCTCACACCCTGCACTCTCAAGTCCATCATCCAAGACACTAAATGAAAGCCATGAGCAGCACAAAGACCTGGAGGAGAATCTTAACAGCACTGCACTTCAGGCTCCCTCCCCATCTGCCAAGCAAATAATAACTATTCCTTGAACCAATCCTTCATTGGCCTCCCAGTAATTTCACCAAGATGATTGTTTCTCTCTTTCCTTTCAAGAAGACTACCTGGCTTTCCACAACACTGCAAAAACCCTTACTAAAGACATACCTACTACATCTATCTCCTACATCTCTTATGCATTCAGAAAGGAAATCAGAGGTTTGACACATTTTTTTTCTTAATAAACCCACAGTCTCTTTTTCTAGCAGCTCATTATCCTCTAGGTGTTTACAAATTGATTCATAATTTTCCAGAGCATTTCACCATGTATCAGACTTAAACTGATAGGTCTCCTCATTTCAGTGTTTAAGTTTGCCCTTCCTCATCCTTCACAAGTTCTTAAAGATAAAAGCTAAAGTTCAGGGACAGCCTCATCTGACTCCCAATGACTTGGCTGCATTCAACAAACATATCAAACCTCTGTCCTCCACTCCAGCTTGTGTTCTTTTCCTTCTTTCCAAATTAACTGTTCCAAGCACCCCATCATGATTAATGCATTTGGAAAAACTGAATCCAAGAAAGGCTGATGATCATCCTCCATTCTGACCAGCCTTTCCCTCCTTGAGCTAATTTCCTTCATCTTTCCCTTAAGTTTGTAATCTAGAAAAGGGGTATTTTAATGCCCCTTGTAGTTGCAACTCATTAAACAAGGTGTTTGTGCTACTTTCAGATTTGTTGCCTTAGCAATGCATTTTCCTGTTCCCCTTAGTTGTAGTATTCTTGATTTTCAAGTCATTGCAGAGGGCCTGAATCACTTTTCATATTTTGTGTCTTTCTACTTCGATGGGACAGCCTCCTGCCATGTCTGTAGTACCCTGTCTTCCAAAAAACTGTCAGTTCCTTTAAACTTTCCTTTCCCTCCCTTCCCAGCCCTTCCCTATCTAATCCAAAGTTCAAAGACACCAGCTCTTTTAAAGTCCTTTGACATTTTTCAGCTGCTTATACTCATTCTTTCCTCTCCTTCAGATCAGACACTCTTTTGTGATCATTTTCACTCACATTGCCTTCTGTCTTCAAATTCTCAACCATTTCCTTCTGATTACTCAGAATAAAGCATAAGGTAAATTCCTTCACTAATTTCCTTTGCCGTCAGAAACAAAAGTAACCCTCTTTAGATTTTAACGCTTTCGACAGCCTAGACAAAATTCACTTGACCAAGGGTGGTCATCTATTCAGCTTGTCACTCAAAAGGGATCAGATTTCCCAGAGTGAGATTCAACTTACACCACAGTAGATGCCCAAAGCAAGCCATATAAAACATCTCTGATGGATCCTATTTTTCCAGGAGTGACTCACAAAGGGAGGTTTTGGCAATGAGCTTGCATGATGGCATCTATCAATTACAGAACCATGCAGGACTGAAGACACCTATGGAGATCTCTAGTCCAACCTCCTGCTCAGAGCAGGATTAGTATTAAGAGAAGGTTGCCCTGGGCTGTGTCCAGTTGATTTTGGAGTATCTACAAGGATGGAGATCCACACCTTCTCTGGCCCATTCCACTGTTTGATCACCCATTTTCCCTCCCCTTTACACTAGTTAGAATTTTCCGTATTCCAACTTGTGCCCATTGCCTCTTGTTCTGGCCCTCTGCACATATGAGAAGAAACTGATTCTGTGTTTTCTGCACACTCCCAACAGGCAGTTGCAGACAGCAGTAACACCTCAACACCTGTTTTCAGGCTGAACAAACCCAGCTCTCACTCTCTTTTCCTACCTCAGGTGCTCCTGGCCTTTGGTCATTACCTTGGTGTCTACTGACTCACTCCAGTTTGTCAGTGTCGTTCTCATACTGATCACAAAACTGCACAGACTGCTCAAGATGTCATCTCACATATGCCAAACGGAAAGAAACGATCAGTTCTGTCGACCTTCTGGCTACCCTGCTGCTCCTACAGCCCAGTAGGATGTGGTCCTCCTCTGAGTGATAGTGCTGCCCCCAGTTTGGGATCATCCCACAGATTTGCTGAGGGTGGACCCTGACTCATCATCATGGTCACTAACCAAAGTATTTGGACAGTATTGTCCCCTGTATCAATCTTTTAGGGATGCCAATAGTTGTCCATTCACTTTCCATCTCCTTAGCCATTCCATAAATCAGCAATTTGGCTACAAGGAATCTGTGGGAGAAAATTATGAAGGCACTTGTGAAGTCAAGGCACACAACATGCACCGCTACTTCCCTGTCCACACAGACAATTTCTGCATCACAGAAGGCAATCAGGGTGCTTTGCCTTCGTAAATCCATAGTGTCTCCTCCCAGCTACCTCCTTGTCCTTTGGGTGCCTGGACCTCTAAATTTGCTCCTCTGTGTCCTCCATACAACTGCTCTCTGTTAATAGCTCTTGATAGCCGAAATGCTCCTTACCTCTTACGCCTCTCTTATCAATACTGCTGTTAACTATTCCAAAATACAAAAACTCTTGTCCTAAGCATGTGGGCAGTGTCAGCTTGTTGACACAAACTTAAATAGAGCTTCTATCCATAAATATGGCATTTCTTTTTCAGTTAACACAACCTACATGTATTTATCTACACAATTAGCATTTTTATACACAACTCTTGACTGATTTTCATTCCTTATGTTCTCATTATATTTGAGCATGAGTAATGATAGACTATGATAGGTATTTATTTGGGATTAATGTTAAGCTCTAGTTACAAAATAGATCCTGGTGTGTAGAAGTGAAACGCAATAAAGATGTTGAAGAATGGTATTTTCCAAATAAGCTACATAATCAAGGCAAAAATAAGCTTATCATTATACTTTTTTAAGTAATCAGTCTCATTAAGCAAGGAATCATTACACTGGTGAACTGAATGTCAGTTCTAGTTGCCATATTTCTCAAGATCACAGAACTGGTAGATCTTATCCCCTATTGCACAGATTTTGTTTATAGACTAAAAGAGGAAAACAAGCTTTTCAGCTTTTTTTTCCTCCCAAGTGGTTTTTTACTTTTGAATGAGGCAGTCACTGGAATGAAATAGCTGAACAAACATGAAAAAGATATTATCTCTGCACCTGCAGAAGTAAAACAAGAGTTTAGCTCTTCAACAACAGGTGTTTAACCAGTGACTTTCCCCAGTTCTCTTGTCTGACTTCCTTTGCACTTCAGCAGCAATTACTCACTGCTATACACTGAAAACACATGTATTTAAATAATTACAAGAACCTGTAAGATCTAAATTCATTCTTGTATGAAATTCAAATAAATCCAATGTACTTTTCTTTAAAAAAGCAAATATGCAGCACAGTTTTAATTTAAAACCACATTAAATATTTCATACCCACTTTGCACCTCACAGTTTGCAACTGTTGGAACTACCACAGGATGTTAGCACCAGTTCTGGTTCTTTGAGTTTTTTGAAAAGGAAGGGGAAGAGAAAACCCATGACAGAGACCTTGCTGTGAAAAAAAGATATAGAAGCACTTGCTGCTTCATCCCCCTTAGAATCCAAGTGTGTGCAGGGGGAAGAAACAGGAATGAGAAACAGGGGTAGATGAGAACAAAACTGGGTTTTGATATTCAGAGCAGTGCTGCAATTACTTTGGAGCAAACATGTTGCTGCCTTCAAAAAGCTTTTATTTCATGCTTTTGCAGTTGTAACACAGGTTTTAAAATTTCAAGCTGTAACATGTACAAACTCTTGCGTCACTACTGCCAGTATGGTTCAACCTGGCCCCTTTGAGTGGAGTTTGACATTATTCCTATCTCAGACACAGTTCTGAACCAAAAACGTGAAGATGCCAAACAATGCTTTTAAAGCTCACAAGATCAGTTTGCATTTGTATCACTTTCTTTGTCTGTCTTCCTTCAATTTCAAATGAAAATACCTCCTCATTTCTAAACAGGCTAAATTGGATAATAAGAAGAATTGTTCTAAATAGGAACTAAAGATGCTAAAACACATACAACTGGGCATGGATGAATTTTATTTTCTGTTTGGTACATCTGTCAAGCACCTAAATCTGATGTACTGATAAAACAAGACAGCTTAAGGCTATAAACATGTCAGATCCATCTGTTCTTCAGGACATTGAGAAGAAAAGGAATTGCTCCCTGCAGTATGCTGCATACTTGAGACCACTCTGGAGAGGTTTCCCTCTGCTGCTGACGGCAATCCAGCTTCACCAGTCTAAGCTAGTGGGTTTCCAACCTTGATCCCTGTCTCCCACCTGGGCACATCATGTGCTATTGGTTTCTTCTCCCTTCTCTCCACAGTATGAGAATTGGTGCCTGGGATAGAGATGCAACCATATTGGAAAGTCTCCAGCAAAGTCAGGAAACAAAGCCCAGAAAGCAAGACTAAAGCCCATACTGAGTCTACCTAATCCAGATCCTTGCTCCAGCAGTGGCTCTCAGCAGCTACAGGAACCCTCTTTGCATCTCAGACTTGGTTCCCAGCCATTACGTCCTCCACTTTGTTAAAGCTACAGCATCCCTTCTCATACTGTTCCCCTGCTACATCCAGGAACTCCCACTGTGAATACCCCAGTCAGGGCAGCCTTCACATCCCCAAAATGCAAGTCAGTGGTCTAAGTGACTGAAGGCAGCCCTGAACACACACCAGCTGCTCCCGTATTCCCCTTTATTTGTGCAGCTCCCCAAACCGTGGCTGCAGCCAACGCTGAGCTACAACACTGGCAGCTACCAAAGAGCCACCCACTGTATGGCTCCGAACACAGACCACACCAATCGGAGCAGAACAAGCACAGAACCAGTTGACAGGGCGGAGGTGTTCATGACAGAAATCATCTTCCAGCTGTGTTTTAACAAAAACCACATTTGAGCCACCTGCAGCCACATTCAAGGAGTTTGGCAGCCAGTCAGAGGATGTGCTACTTTCTCACAGGAAGGTAGAATTAAAGGCTTTTTTTTCAGGATATATACAACCCACTGACACTGGGCTGGCTGCAGATCTTTAACTCAAGTAACACCCATTCATTCCTCACTTTTGACTGGCAGTAGAAAAGAGGGAAGAAGGTCCCCAGCCTAAATGATTACAGGAGACCCAGACAGCAAGCCCAACGTTCAGCTGTTTTCTGGAGTGAGAAGCACTCAATTTTGGCTATATGAAAGCAGGAAATGAGTATGCAAAAGCTCCTTTGTACCATATACTGGTCACATATCCATATTTTCCAAGGCACCTGAAAGACAAACATCCAAGAACAGAGAGCTCACTGCAAAAGATTCTGCTGTGCTCAGTCCTTCCAGATTAGTCTCAGTTTGGAGACAACTCTAATCTTGTTTCAATTTTCCCATGAATATTTAAAGCCATCAGCTTTGTCCTTCAGCTTATGATGCAGCAGGTAGGTAAACAAACAGCCAGCAACGTGGGCAACAGAATGGATATATGCTCAGAAAAAGGGGATGAAGATGAGGGGCAAACCATAAAGTCCCACAGTGCATGTGATGGGACCCATTCTGTCTCGTTCTGCCAAGAATCAGAGGTGAAGGATTAAGCATATTGCTCAGTAGAGTTCAAAAATGTCATGCATGTTATCAGTTACTTAACAAGGCTGGCAAAAACTGTGAAGGAACAGAATGAGCAATGGGAGCTGTGCGTCTGACCACTGAAACCCAGAAATACCCTTTTGAAAAGCTGGCCTTATTTGCTCCAAATCGGTTTCAGCAACCAATTTGAACCTATCACACCAGCACGCTGTTCTATGTAAGTTAATAAGCACTTACTATTGATAATTTCTGCAGTGGCTGCTTAATTTTTAATCATATCCTTAATTTAATGATTACATTTTTATCCAATTAGAGTGTGTGCATGTGTGTGTATCTGTGTGACAGAGAGAACATGGAAAATTGTGTTTAATCTGAAGTACAATGTCTTGCTTTCGAAATGAGGAGATATGTACGTCTCCGGCTTGACATTTTTTCACACAGCCCTCTTATTTTTCTGGAGAATAGCATCTCAGGCTGCTGTGTTATGTGGCACCATTCTGCTGTTAGAAATGGGCGTCACTGACCTCTCTGTGCAAAGCTGTACATGGACTTCGGAACTGAATGTCATTAAAATAGCCAGTGCTAAGGAACAGACAGTTTTACTGGAACTTTCCTGAACAGAAATCCCCAGAAATCAGAAACAGAAATTTTCATCTGTAGATCAGACATTTAGGTAACACCCCAGGACACCCTCATCCTACTCAACCCCATTTCAACCTTTCATTAGGTTCCTATACTCATAAAAACTAGACGCACTGAAGGCCTGGAAGATGGATCATTTATTTTTAAGCACTAACGATTTTCCATGGTGACCAACAATAAAGTTCTCAATTACAGAGGCAGAGTAAGTAAACCAAAGGACAAAGCTTCGAAGAGAGCTGGGTGATGATAGAAGGATAGGGATTAGAACATCTCAGAACCCAAGAGATGAGCTAATCACAGATAAAATAATATTACATTCCTATTACTACCTGACATGCCGGTTGGTGTAATGCCAGTGACTAAAAAAAATCAAATAAGGAAAGGCAGAAATGCACTTGGCAGAGACAAAACGTGATTGATATGGATCCTCCCAGGAGCAAAGCTCTCCCGAGCTTTGAGTTCATGGCTCAGCACCTGCATCCCACTGCAGCTGTATCCCTGCATCACAGTATCATAGAACAGTTAGGGTTGGAAAGGACCTTAAGATCATCAAGTTCCAACCCCCCTGCCATGGGAAGGGACACCTCACACTAAAGCATGTCACCCAAGGCCCTGTCCAACCTGGCCTTGAACACCACCAGGGATGGAGCATTCACAACTTCCCTGAGCAACCCATTCCAGTGCCTCACCACCCGGCACAGTAAAGAATTTCCTCCTTATATCCAATTTAAACTTCCCCTGTTTAACCTGCTACCCTTTTGTCCTATCACTACAGTCCCTAATGAGTCCCTTCCTAGAATCCCTATAGCCCCCCTTCAGATACCGGACGGCTGCTATGACACCTTGAGAGTTATGCTGAAAACCCCCAACTGGCATCTACTTTGTATGCCTTCAGTGAGAAAAAAGATGTAATTCTATTCCTCTGCAAACATAACACCTCCAATTTCACTTGTTTTTCTCTAGAGCATAGGAAAGGCAAAGATAGGAAATCGATGTGTTCATAGAAAAAATAAACACCTAGAAGTCACCATAATAGGATGAAACTAAAGAGCTATGCCCATAGGTGTGTTAACAGTGGCAGAACAGGTTGTATTAATGTGCTAAGGTAAAAGACTAGGAATAAACTGCTTTCAGAGTAAGTCCTACAGGTTGCAGTGCCCTTTTCCAGAATCCCAGTGCACTCTAGCCAAAGCACGGGGCAGTTACATGTGCCCTCACACAGGAACTGTTCCTAAAAACACCCTCCCTGGGGAGTGCCGCTGCTGAGCACACCCAGCCCTGCACTCCAGGAACTGGAATCCTGTGCCTAAACCAAAATCTGTCTGCATCAGCCAGGCAGCGCAAAGAGGCAGCTTCAGCTCTTGTTCTCTTCTTTGCCCTCCGGAGCAGGAACTCGCAGAGAGGAAGGAGGAGACTGTAATAAAAAGGAGACAGGAAGGTCTCCAGTAGGCTCTGAGTCCTAAAGATAGCAATGAATCTAGCACGAAGGGAAGGAGGAAACCACCCTCCCACATAAGAGGAAACCCCAAAATAAAACCTTTTGGCAGATGGTAAAAGGCTTTAGTATTCAATAAAATGAATGCACTGCATAAGAATGCAACAGAGCTTCAAGGGAGTCACAGAAAGACCAAACAAAAGACATATGAAGAAGCTTTTCTTTCCAGTTGCTCTTCTGATTATTTCAGATCATTTTTTTGATGTTCGACCAGATTTTCTATTCGATTGAAATTATGCAGTCCAGGGTTTTGAAATACTTACACCTTCATTGCCTGTACTAATGAACTAAATGAAAGGGAATAAGTTTTCAGTAAGTTTTTTGAATTATAAAGCAAAAGTTGAGCTCCAATGCGCATTTCATCTGGGACTCTCAGCATGGCCCTGGCCTTCCTGTGTGAGCCTGGAGTCAGCTCACAGAGGCAACAAAAGCTACAATCAGAAAATAACAACAATTATAATAGTAACAACAACAGCAACAATAATGATTTAATATTTGCATCAGGCTCAACCACATCCAGATGAAAGGAAGAACGCAGAGGACTAGGATCTAAGGGCAGTTATTCAAGCACTTCTGTCAGAGAAAAACTTCCAAAGTGCAGGTAACTTACATCTGTATCCCCTAAGACAATATATAAAATGAGTCTTTGTCTGCTTCAGACTAAAGGACCATTTAAATTACATGTAAGAAAACAACCCCAAGACCCCTTAACTGAAACGTGTAACTCATTAATTTCAGCCTTTTTGGTTGGTGCTTTAATTCCACTGCCATTGAGCAATCAAAAAGGTGTTCATAGAAAGTAACAGAATATGAAAGATGATGCTATCAATTGCAGCAAGAAAAACAATTTAAGAACATCGCATAACCATATTTTGCTAACAGGTACAGATAAAGACTATAAAATTAATACACTAAGGCACTGGAAGACTGCTGTCAAATTAAAAATGGGTAACATAACTTGTTATGTGTTTCATGCTCAGAAGCAAATGGCAGGAAAAGCTACTGCCTTCTTTTCCCTTATTTAGTGCTAGCTATCCCAAACTAGATGGCAAGTCCTCTAGCTGATAGAGGCAGGAACCTCCAGATGGCAATGCATTGCTCCTATTGTGAGCATCTGTTTTAGAAGGGCACAGACTATCTCTGGAGGTGGCTGTCGTTCTTCATTGATTATTTGAGGAATGTGAGCAATGAGTTTGACCAGACATCTAACTCGTAGCTGACTAACATAAAATGCAACAGAGACACTTCAAACTGCTCAACCTAAAAGACAGTATACTTGTTTTTATCTTTGATTATGCCATTTTAGGAGAGAGCATGAATAAACAATATTAAAGTTTTTTTTATTTAATTTTCAACTGTGATTATGAAATTAGGATTGCAAATAACACAGGCAGTGCATATCATCAAAAGAGATTCTCAGACCAAGTGAAAAATAAGCTTTCTACAGTGAAGAAAAAGATTCTAAGAATAAAATATCAAAATTGTATTTTTGATACAATAAAATTGGCCAGGAACATATTTTCAATTTTACAAAGACCTATGTTGAGTTAAAGAACAGAACACTTACGTTTCTGTATCTGTGGTTTTAATTAACTTACTAAAAAGGTTTATGGTTTTGATCCAAAGGTCAGCAAAGTCATTGGTACCCTTCATTGATTTGAATGGGCTTTATAGTCTCATGCAGGAGAGGAAAAATGGGGTTGATCCTGTTCTCATTTTAACTAGTTTCACATTTCACTGAAATCAATGGAGCATTACTCCTTCAGTTGCCCTCACAGAATCAAGAGCAAAGTTGAGGTCTCAGATTTTCAGAGGGAGATAATTGGGATAAAAGCAACATATAGTCGGTGGTAGACATAATTTTACATTCTTCATAGTAGAGTACTCTTGCTGTTTTCTCACTGTGCTAGAATAGATACAGAATGTGTGCATGAAGAGCATGGATCAACTTTTAAGCCAGATAAAGACTTTCCCAAGGACTATAGGCAAATTAATTATAAGCAGCAGAAACTTAAAGATGTTTCTAGTTTAGCACTAGTTTAGGTGTTCCAAATTCCTAGAAACATCCTTGACAAAAGGGTTCCAGGTTTACATTCCTTACCCAAGGAACCTGGGTTCTGATCATCCCCATCAAGAGAAAACATTGAAGGAATCAGTCAAAACATATATTCTCATACCAGAATTATCATGTGATCAGCTAAGCCATGTAGAAGTACAGTAAAATTCCCACAGTGACATTCCCATTACTAGAGGGAACCAAAGAAATTCCAAGAATAGCAGTAATGGTATAATAAAGGAAAACATAAGTTGCTCAAAAGCAATGGTCACACATTCTAACAGCAGCTGATATATAAGAAGGGAGAAAGAAAATTTATCAACAAACAATTCTAGTAAGCGAATACGAGTAAATAATAATTCTCTCAGAGCTTATTAGGATTAGAAGAAAATAAACCACAGTTTTCATGATGATAGCTGAAAAATCCTATATACCTACAGGAAACATTTCTAGAAAAAGACAAAAAAAGCTCATAGATGTCTCATTTTATGAAGAAACACCCCAGCAAAAAGACATTCATTACCTTGATGGGCTGTAAGGGCTGGCTGCTTTTCTATGACCCTCAAAAAACCATGCTCCAGGTTTAAGTAGAGATCTACAAAAGTCAACAATATCAGTGGTTAGTGTCACAGTCAACAGCTGTAACAGAATGGATGCCAGCTGCACTGCTGGACACATTAAGCAATTCTTGAGTCTAGAGAAAGATCCATTCATAGAATCATAGGATCATAGAATAGTTAGGGTTAGAAAGCACCTTAAGATCATCCAGTTCCAACCTCCCTGCCATGGGCAGGGACACCTCACACTAAACCATATCACCCAAGGCCCTGTTCAACCCAGCTTTGAACACTGCCAGCCACGGAGCATTCACAGCTTCCCTGGGCAACCCATTCCAGTGCCTCACCACCTGCACAGTAAAGAATTTCTTTCCTGTATCCAATCTAAACTTCCCCTGTTTCAGTTTGAACCCATTACCCCTTGACCTATCACTACAGTCCCCAATGAAGAGTCCCTCCCCAGCATCCCTATAGGTCCCCTTCAGATACTGGAAGGCTGCTATGAG
>JANRGW010026314.1:4787-16461 GCA_024733675.1 Psilopsiagon aymara | reverse complement strand
CCCTCCTCCCTGGCAGAGCATGAGGCTCAGAAAGTCCTTGGTCAGAGTAAACGTTACTGAGCAGCAACTGAAAACATCGGTGTTATCAGCGCTGTTCCCAAACCGAAAGTCAAAACCACAGCACTGCACCAGCTACTAAGGAGAAAAATGAGTGCTACTGCTGAACCCAGGACAGTAGTTCAAGTGCTTCTTTGTACATTTTGTTATGAAAATCACCATACTTCCAGGTTTCTTCTTAATTCTCAATTTATATAAGGGCATACAGTGTTTCAGCTAATTAGTTCCTCCAGGACAGAATTATGACAATCAGTTGCTATTTGTTTCCCACACATTCTTTTTAATCTTTCTTTAGATCCTGGGCTACAATCACAAGAAATCTTAACCATCCACCGAAAATAGTTTTGGAGGTGCACTGAAACTAGAGGTATGCCGTGGCTTTCTTAGTATCTACTGAAATATATTCATATTTACAAAACAAAACTTAAGCTAAGCCTCCAGTGCCTAAAATTGAGCTTTCTGTTGATTGGCTTGTTGTCAAAACCATCTTTCAAATAATTCCCATCTGTGTCAATTGCAAAAACAAAACCAACCAAACAGGCAAACAAAAAAAACAAGGAAAAGAAGGAAAGCCTTTGTCTTCTCTGCCATGGTATGAGTACCATTTTCAGTTAAGCACTTGGATTCATTGGGAGCTTCCTGCAGAGGTGTAGTGTACATCTACACAGGCCTTTGCAGGGGTATACAGAGAAATTTCTGAATGAATGCATTTGGCAGCTCAAAGTAACATCTCTGGTTTGGCAGGAGCCTCCCCTCAAGCTGGTTTCTCCTGCTGGGAATTTGCATGGGCGGGGTGCCATTTGAGCTGATTCTGCCTTTTAATATCTGAACTAGGTCCCAGTATCATTGCTATTTGCCGTACATACCTCTCTGTGTGTATGTGTGTACATCTAAATATCAAACTGACCTAAGTGTTCATCGGTTCTTCTCCACAAAGTCTCATCAAAGTACCTAGGAGGACCCAAATAAATGTGCCCTAAACCTCTATCACATCCTCCAAATGTGCTGTTTTGCAGTTCTCCAAGACTTGTGTACCATCATCAGGTGTCTTCCTTAGCATCTCCATAGTGTGCACTTTAAGAAGAAATACTTGGAATTTACACTTGCCATTTTTAACGCTGTGCCACTGGAAAGCGCACTTACAATTCAGATGATGTAGCTTATCTGAAGGCAGTAGACATACACTGATCAGTGTCAGATAAGGAATTTGACTTGAGTTCTAGGCTCTTGGTGTTAAGAATGGCATTTGTCTCTGTTTTGCTTTCTTTAATGGTATTGTAATTCTGTCTGTTTCAAGTAAGATATGAAGGAGTTCAGTTTTCGTGTTGATTTTTAGGAATGCTTATAAGAATTCTGTAAGATTGACATTCCTTAGAAGGATAAATAGATTAAAGAAATATCGTTAGCTTTTTTAAGTTTGTGGAAGTTTAAAGACTCTGTACAGGATCCTGGCCAGCAGAAGGCAGTAACTGCTCAGCTTTACATTGATCATCATTACATGTTCACTTGCATTAGCTGTCTTCACAGTACAGACCTATGGACTGAACTGTCAATGTTTTAGGAGTACTTAATAGGAAATTTCTTGTTCTACACACTCAGTTCTTTATGATTCCCTCTATATAATGTGTTTCCTTTCTTTCTTAGGCACAAGAGTTTTACTGTTCATGTACAATGATATTCAGCATGTTGTTATTCTATCACATGCTGGCCGGAGCCTTTCTTCCGTTCTTCATGCTTTCAGGAAATAGGGTTTCAGCTGAGAACATCAACTTTTACAATGTGAGACCTCCACTAGACCGTAAGTAGACAGTTAATGCTTTTTTTGTGTATGCAATTGTAGCTTAACATTTTAGTTAATTGCCATATTCTTTCAATCTCTTTTTTTTTCAGGCGTTTATCTTCTTCAAGTATGAAGGATAAGAAGTTTAAAATAAAACTGCTTTTTAACCTGCAGCAGTTTAGTTTATTTCTAAAATTTTAAAAGGAGACTGAAAGAAAACAAACAATTGCATGCATTGCTCAATTGAAGAGTGCATGAGGGCTTTCATATTTTAAGTGCTTTTATTCTATTTTTCTGTGAAAAGCCTTTCTACAGAGCAAATTATGCAGTGGATTTCTCAGAAATAATACAGAACAGATGTTTTTGTCTTTTATCTCTTTGGGTTTTTTTGTAAGGGAAAGAATAGGTGTGCTGCAAGCAATTAATTCAGACTGAAGGTAATTAAAAACCTTGTGAGACCTGTGAAGCCAGTTGTCACTAATAGCATCACTTTTTTACCTCTTATCTAACATCAGAATTATTCTCTCCGTTCACTTAAGGGGAGAAGATTTTCATTATACATATTATTAAAACAGTCAGGACAGCTGGCTATAATAGGTATATATGTGCATCTAGGGAACTGTACATCTTAAAATCATTTCTATATTTGTATAATGTAAATAAGGTTTTAAAATAATCCTCTTCAGAGCTGGGGATTAAGATCTGAAGCTGGTTTTGAAGATGTAGGTTTTTTTCATTAAATGAATCTGTAGACAGTGTTTGTGTATCTGTATTAACATCCCTGTGGATTTAGTATAATGGACATATGTCTAGGGTGTTCTCTTTTTCCTGTTTTTGCACCACTACTTAAATGGTATTTTGGATTGTGAGAGAATGAAAACAGGAGAAGGTGTTTTAAAGTTCAGGCAGGCACAGCAAAACCAGTCAAAAATATAAAAGCTTTCTACAAAACTTGTTGCATAGGCGTCCAACAGTGATGTATCATTGAAAATATGTATGTAATATGTTTTTGTAAGCAATGTGTGTACAAGCACAGTATTATTTTGAATATTATTTTTATTAATACATGCAAACTTACTATATTTTGATACTTTTAAAGCCACTCCATTTCCAAACAGTTTTAAGTGCTTTACTTGTGATAATGCAGTGGACAATTACGACTGCAACAGATGGGCTGAAGATAGATGGTGTCCTGAAAGTAAGTGCGTCTGTACTAAGGAGATTCTTTGTGATAGTTATATTTCCTTCTCCCTGACTCAGCCATCTTGTAGAAGTTGAACTGAATAGGATTAACATGCCAACACTGGTGTCCTCAGTTATGTTGTTAGTAATACTGAGTCATACATTTCTGCTGAGGTGAATGTTTTGACCATTTCAGAGTGCAAAGCTACAGTGAAAAATTATTTAGATCTATATTTATGTATAAAACATTTAATGTAATATATAACAATACATTATATATAGTATATACATAGTATATTAGATATATTAACAATATATCAGTAATAAATCAGCTACGTGTGTGTGGATATATACATAGCTGTGTGCTTCCTAGGAATTAAAGATGTTGTTTAAAAAAATTCTAGAGTTAACTTTGCAAGCTTATCCCCTTCTTTTTGGACATCATCCCAACATGAAATAGTCTCCCTATGCTGTAGGCTTGCTTGTAAAGCAGCAAGACCTGAATGACTGGGGATCATACTTGTATGAGAGAATAATAGATATGTAGAAAAGAATGGAAATATGCTTCCTCATTTTTCTTTGCAGTCATATTCACAGTAACGGTGGGAAAGTGGAAGAAACAAGCTAGAGGAATGAGGAAACGTGTCCAAAACAAAGCAAGCAAGAATGGGCTGTAAGAAAGAGTAAAGAATGGAAGATAAATGTATAGATTATAGTGCTAAAAAGTAGTTTAAGCGATACCAGCCTTTCTGGAGGTTTGAGGATTAGTTAAGCTGAAGATTTTATCATTAATTAGTTTCTTGATAAATGGTATTGTAGTCAAATTGCAAAATGGCTTTATATAGCCAAAATAAGTATTTTTTAAGAGAATTTTTTCTAATTTGTGTAAAGTTTTTAAACCCTGTAAAAATTGCATACTTTGCCTAACTAAACATCCGAAAATTTATTTTGTAGGTACTCAGTACTGTTTGACAGTTCATCTCTTCACAGACCAGGGGAAGAGTACATCAGTCACCAAAAAGTGTGCCACTGGAGAGGAATGCCATTTTGTAGGCTGCCACCGTCGCAGGGAAGGTGGCCACACAGTAAGCACTGCTCTTTGTGCCAGAGCAGCACATTGGTTTTGAGGTTTGCATTTCAGTACTTGTTTTTCCTGCTGAGCTGAAGAGGATGTGCCAAGATACACTCTCCAGTATTTAACAATAGACATCAAATTTCTGCAACAGAAGCATGACTACCCCCTTCTTCCTCCTTTCCTATTTGTGTTGCTGTATGACAGGATGTAATAACAATTTCTGAAGAAACATCTGAGCTTTCTGGGCATTGTTAGTGTGTACCAAATGCATGGGTCTTGCTTTCTGAGTAATGTGCCCAGGTAGGCTATGCAACCTCTGCCAATACTTGTGGTGCTGCAGCTGTGTCACTGTCAGCACCTGAGCAAACCAGACTGAGAGTAAGGTACTCCAGTCATTTCTCTGCGTAACACAGCTTGGATAACAACTGCCCAACACACAAAGTGAGAGTGTACTTGTCCATGAGGGCCATGGTCTTAAGCAAGATACAACTGAGTTTTTGTTTCATGACAGAAAAGCTTGAACTGCTGCCTTTTCTCATGCTTTGGATCCTAGGTAAAAGTTTATTCTTAATAATCAGACATAACCTACTGAAGTGTTATTCACTGCAGTAAGTCAAGTCCTGTTGGAGGAAGTCTGGAGAGGGCCATGAGGACACTCAAACGGCTGAAGCACCTCTCCTATGGAGACAGGCTGAGAGAGCTGGACTTTTTCAGCCTGCAGAAAAAAAGGCTCCAGGAGACTAGAGAAGCCTACAGGAATGCTGGAGAGGAGCTTTTTCCAAGGGATAGGATGAGGGGGAGTGGCTTTAAGCTGACAGAAGGGAAACTTAGATTAGATATTAGGAAGAAATTCTTTACTGTAAGGGCAGTGAGGCACTGGAATGGGCTGCCCAGGGAAGCTGTGCCTGCCCCATCCATGGTAGTATTCATGGCCAGGTTAGACAGAGCTTTAAGCAGCCTGGTCTAGTGGAAAGTATCCCTGCCTGTGGTAGAGGGCTTGGAACTAGATGATCCTTAAAGGTCCCTTCCAAACCAAACCAAGATTATCCACTAATTCCTTCATAGTTGTGAAAGTTAGTTATTTTTTACATGAAAGATTTCAGACAAAAAACCAAACTTGTCAGTACAGTTAACATGGCTGTATTGCATCACATCGTAGTTCTGAAGCCTGGTGAGAGCACTAGCTGGTGAGTTACTCTAGGAAGACTGTGCTGCATGATTTGGAAGAGGAGTTGTAGCATATATGCTCCATCTGCTGCCTTTGGTCAGGCTGCCAGGCAGAAATGATAAGTCTGTTTAGCTGTGAACTTTGTAACCTGTTTATATATCTTTAAACACTACTACTGAATTACCCTATGTCAAATGATCTCCTTTTTCTCCACAGGAGTGCATTTCTTGCTGTGAAGGGATGATTTGCAATGTAGAAATACCAACGAACCACACAAATGCAGTATTTGCTGTATTGCATGCCCGAAGAACGTCAGATGGCAGCAAGTGGACAGTCAACATTGCAGTGCTTGTGTCAGTCATGATGACCATGCTGTTGTGATGCAACACCCTCCTGTTAGATTTGCTTGAGAGGGTCTGCCTGTCTGTGTGCTGTCAGAAACTGTAAGAAGATTGGTTTAGTATGTGCAAAGAGAAATCACTGATACTTCTTAATTACGGAAAATGTAAGGGGACAGTGGAAAGGAAAGGGTACATGATGAAGTCCTTGGATATTTTAGTGAAGATACTTCACATGGCCTGCAGTGTTCCAAAAAAAGCTAAACACAACCATCCACTGACTGGGATGAACTCACATTATTATAATTCACTGTTTTATGGTAAAAATGCACATAATGCTTGGCATGTTGTTTGAATAGAGAAAAGTATCTGTAGACAATCACAAGATGAAAAGGAAATTTCAGTGGATGATGTACCAGCAAGTATCTCAATGGCAACTCTTTTTAAACTAGTTTTCATTGTGCATAAAGAACAAGGAGTTTCTTGTCTTAATTAACAGGTGTATTTAAGCTTATCTTCAGTTATGGTTTTCATAGAGAACATATATGATAAATTTATTTTTCTGTTTTGACCAGAGCTGTTGTTTCTACTGGAAATAATACAAAATAATTCTTTTTATCTTTCCTTCCTGTAAAATATCTCACACTCAGATTTTAAACCAGTGTGAAACTATGTAGAATTTCTGTCTAAAAACGATGAACTGTTTGAGCACCTAAATCAAAATTCCTTCCTCATGCTAAAGAGATCATTTTCTTGCAGTAGTGTCTCACCTCAACTGAATCTTTGTCGTATTGTTCAAAGTGGTGGTAATACCATGACTCTGAAATTGGAGGTACAGTCAAGCAGCTGTGTTATCATAAAAATTCTAAGTGAGCACTTGGTATAAACAAGGAGAGAAATCTACCACATTCTGTCTCAATTTGCAGAAGTTTCTCCCAGAAATATTGCTGTCCTTGATGTATCTTCAACTTGTAAGCCTGTGCTATTGGATATCCCAGGCTTCTGGACATCATTGTCACATAGCTTTGACACCCTCATTTGAAACATTTGGGTCGAGATTCTATTTTTCAGTACAGCTAAGAGTTTGACCTGCATAGCACTTTGCTGTTTTCTTTTTCTAAACTATTTTATTCGTTTATTAATATACTGATTTGATTACAAATAAAATAGATTGATCTGATCTTTCCCTGTTTTAAATTTCTCATTTCTTAAATGAGATGGTTCAAATTATGATTAACTGTTAAAATAATTTTCAGGAAAAACAAATTATTAAAACTTACTCTCAAAAAGAGAGTCAAAACTGTTTTCTGAAAAATTTAAGTAACTATAAATTGGATTTTTTTACATAAATGTTGGCTTGATTATTTGCTGGCTTATGTCACTAAATGTATTTAGGCATTTAGTAGTTGAAAAAGAGATTCTGAACCATTTTTTGTTTTGTTTATATTCTAAAAATGCCTACACAGTATTTTTAGAATATCTGAATATGAATAAAAGCCCGTGATTTGTTGACAGGCAATTGTGTAGCTACAAAAACTGGGTGAGAGCACTTTTTTCCTTGCCAGTACAAAATAGTTCTTGCTGTCTAAAGCCAGGTTTTCCAAGCTGTGGGTTCTCACGACTGTTGCTGTGCCATCCCACAGGCAGAGATGATGAGGATGTTCTGAAGAAATTTTTACTTTGTTCAGTGATCCCCCTAGGTAACGTACCTGTAGTATTGGTCGTGGTGTCAGACGCAGTGACAAGCACATTCAATATTTTTCATCATTAAACATCATGGTTTTGCTGTATGATATATGATGCCTGAACTTTCTTGCTTTTGGGAAATTCATTCCAGGTTTGCTCTCTGCTCTAAGTTGTCTTCACGTTTCAGGTCATAGTATTTTTCTTGGGTTTGCCTCTAAGCACTAGGTGATCCCATAATTCAGTTTCTAGGAATAATTATTGCAGTCTTAACAAGGCCTTAAAGTATCCTATAGTCTTCAATGACTTTACTGTAAGTAATTTACAGTAATCTAAGTGCTGACAATTGTTTACACTGCAAATGCCACTCCAGAACATTTGGGAGTGCCGGGGAAACTCTGGAAGCTGCCCAGAGAGAGGGCTTAGGGGCAAAGGAAGTGGGCTGCAAGTTCTCTGCAACTGCCAAGAGACCTTTGGAAGAATATGTCTCCAGGTGTTTATTTTTCTTGGTTAAACTGAATTTTTTTTTTTCCCCATTTGCCAGTCTGAAAAATTAAGAAATTTGCTCATAATTTGAATACTTAATGCATTTGGTAAATAATTGCTTGGCATTAGAAAATAAAAATAAAAATGAAGAATTCCACTGACATGACAAATAGTATGCTTGATTTTAACTGTCATCTTTTTAAAACTAACAATGAAGACAGCAACCTGTCTGAAATATATGAAAGCATTTGGTGATGCCAGAAGTTTATTTTTTAGCATAATAGAATTCCAGTAGTGGAGGATGTTAAGGATGAGTTCTAGTCATCTTGATACATCAATACATTTGTTATTGCAAAGATTAGGAATATTGTTTCTAGAAAAGATGTATATGCAAAAGCTGTTAATGCAATATTAATGCTGCACAAATAGGCACTTGGATGAAGAAATATAGAATTTAAGAGTAAGTATTAATTTTATCCTTTGTTGTGTTTTATGTATGTAAAAACCTGTATGCTTCTCCTCACATTTGATTTTAGCCCAATGTTAAATGCTAACATTGTAGAAAAGCGGTATGTGCTGATTGTTAGAGAAAATAACCAGAGCACATATTTTTGCAATGACAAATGATTGACTGCGTAGGCAATCTTAACGTTAATTTATGGTAGAACTTTTATATTTTATTAAATAGATTCAAGTATCAGTTGTATTTTCTGTTTCTGTCTCTGAAGTACTCATGGAAGAACTTGAAAGAGTTTTGAAAAAAAAAATTTCAGGTGTTCCATAATGTGTGTATTTCATGCACCTCAGTTTTGGTTCACATATGACATAACTGAAATCTTTATGACTTGTTAGTGCCTAAATTAGCTCCACAGCTTTGGAAAGGACATTTCTGTAAATGTACATCCATAACTTAATATGTAGAAATGTGTTTGCTCATATTTCTGTGTACATCCAGCTTACAGCAGTAACATGTTAAATACTGTATTGTTGCTTAGTAATGGCGCAAGGTGTTTATCTCTGGAGATAGCAGGCACTAGTTAAAATCAGTGGGTGCCAAACTCATGCTTTCATGGGCAAAGTGGTCCCCTTGTGTTAGCCTTAGAAACTGAAAAGAACTTAATGGGTGATGGCAAGTAATTAAATTTGTGCAGTTGAGGGAAGTGTCATTTTATGATATATGTGTAATGATTATATTTGATTTACCTCGCACTGGACAGTCTGTAGAAGATTTATTTTTAAAAGCTTAAATAATTCTTCACTCTTCAGTGCTGGTCTGTGTGATGCTTTCTCATTGCTGCATTACTGTTGTAAAACTTCTCCAGAAATGTCACTTTTAATTAAAAATATTAAAATGTTTGCTGGTGGAAAGCATTTGTGATGAAAAGGTAAAAATCCTTTTGCTGCTTATGACCAGTTGCTTGTTGAACATGTTGAGCAGAAGTTGCACTGACGGCAGATTCTGTGGATTTTTCTTGGAAGATTTATGCTAGAAATTCATGGAGAGGCAGGCTAGGAGGAATAGAGAATACAGCAAGGTAGGAGGGATGCACAGCCAGCCAAAGACATGGGGATCAGCAGGCCTGGACAGGAGAGAACACTTGAGCCCGGGGGTGGAGAGGGGGGAACAGATGGTTATTTTGACTTCCCTTGTTGATGTAATTGTTTCCAGGGACCTCTCATTTTCCATTGAGTGATTTGCTTTTCCCCAGGCAGCATAAGTCAGAACCCTTTCAGTGATGTGAAAGAGCTCTGCCACTTCAGAAAATGGAAATAGTGAGAATCTATTCATCTCGGCTCGAGCCAGCTGAGAGAGGAGCACCTTCCCATCGGTTTCTCGCAGATACATGAGGCCGAACAAGCGTGGTGCTTATCAGCAGATGTACATTTCATTCTGGTTTCTACATGAGAGTCCCCTTTTTTTCCTGGCTTTACACTGCAAGGTATGGCAATATAAACCGTGTAGCTCTATTGAAAAGATCATAGGTGCAAATAATCTGTGTGTGTATGTCTGTGTATCGTGGGGAGGCTGCTTGTTAAGCTCCTGCTACAGGTAAGGAAACACTGGCAGAATTAACTCAGTATAGTTTATGATTTAATCTGTTTTGATTTTTACTAGCAGTGACTTCAGGAATCTTTAGGGAGGATTATTATTATTATGCTAATCCTCCCTTTTTGGAGGGCAGTTTATCCTGATAATCGTGCTGCCCAGAGGCATTGAAAAGGCATGCAGATTACTAGAGTTAATTTGAACGTCTGAAAATGTGATTACTGTGATCATTACTGAAATAATTTCAGGTGTAGCTTTGTAGTATTTAAGTGGAAATAAGCTTTTACTATTATATTTAATCAGAAAAGTTTCAGAGAAAAATGTATTTCTGCACTTTTCACTTCACTTAACAAGAGAAATTAAGCCCAGGTACAGGTTAAAATTCCAAGTAAAGAAAACAAGCAGCACACAGTCAGCTCATTTAAACAGGTCAAAATGCTGATGTCAGGTTTTTGCAGCAAATACCATCAAAAGAAGATTAAAATTTTAAAAATAAAAAAATCTGGCTATTTCAGAGCACAAAGCCATTTCTGTAGGAAAATACTTGTTTGTTTACCATCTCTAGCCTCTGAAAGTCTCTTTAGAAGATGTGCATATTTTTATAGTGCTTGCTAGGTGCAGGTGCTTCAAATTAAGTAAACAAGGCCAGCAGCCCTCCCACTCTTAGAAGGAGCAGGAGAACACTTTACCCTAGTAATACTGGTTCTGGGTTCTAGCTGATGTATCTGGGCAGGATAACCTGGAGCAAAAGCAGTTTCTTGGGTGCTCAAGCCTCTTTCTGGTCCTTGTATTTCAGCTAAGAAGGAAACTTTTCGGCTGTAAAGCTCAGAGGAAAAGGTAGATTTAGGATTTGCGGTTATACAGATCAGTGTGACCTTGATGGGGAAACAGATTCTCAGCTGGGCCAGTTTTAGCCTCCTGTAGGAATTAGGCAGGCACCAGGTGACTAATTAGTCTGTATTATCTCTCTGCAGAAAGCATGTCTGGTGTTTTGTGTAAACTTTTAGTATCATCTGTTCTGGTGTTGTCTTCAAGAACTCAAGAAGATGCAGAAAGCTGTAAGCTTAGAGGAGATGGTTGGGGAACATAAACAGTGTATTTAGTATTTGTAATTCATTATTTCAGATTGTCTAGATTTTGTTGTGGTTTGGTCACTTTTAACATTGTCATCAGTGTTGTTCTAAGCTGCTCTTAAAGGAGGAAAAGCTAGATGTTTGAATAGATTTATGAAACAAGAAAAGTAATATTGTTACATAGGTGCTTAAAAGTCATATTGCACAGTTTGCTTGTGTTAATTTGTCCCAGCCTTAGCAGATATTGTTGAGGTTTTTTTAATCTGCACTTTTATCTGTGTCACTGTAACCAGGGTTATGTGATGCTGTTCTGTAATGGGAATGCTGTGGCAAAGTTACCTGTGTTAAGTAGAAAATACGTATGTGAGTGGAGGTGCGATAAACGGGATATGAAATAAGGTGAAAAATAGGTGAATGGCAAGTTCACTTGCAATTCTTTTCACTGAATTTGCACAAGATCTTAGCTCATTTGAGAAAGGTATTTAGGTCTTGCAAAATAATATTTTGTCATACCTTTTGTTCTGCAGATTCATTTGTATATTCCCTCTACTCCAAAAAAGGAAAAAATCAGTGTGAGCTGCATCGCACAGACTTGGTACTAACATCACTTAGAACCATAGAATCATAGAATAGTTAGGGCTAGAAAGGACCTTAAGATCATCTAGTTTCAACCCCCTTGCCATGGGCAGGGACACCTCACACTAAACTATATCACCCAAGGCTATGTCCAACCTGGCCTTGAACACCTCCAGGGATGGAGCATTCACAACTTCCCTGGGCAACCC
>JANRGW010026309.1:0-25198 GCA_024733675.1 Psilopsiagon aymara | reverse complement strand
CCAGGCTGAAAGTCAAAAACACAGCACTGCACCAGCTACCGAGAAGGAGAAAAATGACTGCTACTGCTGAACCCATGGCGATATTTTATTTTTATTTATCCCTAGATTACTCTAAAATGCATCTGTCAAATAGCCTAACAGTGTGAAAGCACACAGAAACAGAGAGCATCAGGGGCCAGATACGAGTGTGCATGTGTACGTGTACACAGATATATCTCACCTGTACTTTTGTACACACACAACCTACATGGGTACTCTAAATACTAAAGAAAGACAAAAACTGACTAGATGGAATATTGTTTATTTCAGCATATTGAACCACACACCCCCTTTGGAAGGTGATCACAGGACACGCTCTGAGCTGTGGAAGTTATCAAACAGCAGCATCTGGCTCCTTAAATGTCTCCACAAGCACTTGTAATGGCATCTTTGAAGTTGTCTGTGCATCTGTCACAAATATAATCTTGCTTACTGTCTTAACTTATCGAGTGCCCCAGCTGAGCACCACTTTGATTCTTTCAGACGTTGAATAACCTGAGGATAAATCTCAGGAAAATCCCTCGAAAATAATACACATACTTTTCCAAATTTAATAAGGAAACCTGACATTGCCTCATGCCTATATCTGATTTGGGATTTTTTAGTTACTTCACTGTGATCATGCTTTCTACAGTTTTTTTCTGGATTCCACTGGTATCCTGGGTTCAGCAGTAGCATTCATTTTCCTCCTCCTTAGTAGATGGTGCAGTGCTGCGTTTTTTACTTTTGGCCTGGGAACAGCGCTGGTAACACCAATGTTTTTAGTTACAGCTTAGCATGTTTGGTTTGGCCAAGGACTTTCTGAGTCTCATGCTCTGCGAGGGAGGAGGGTAAGCCAGGAGGAAGCTGAAATAGGACACCTGACCCAACTGACCAAAGAGGTATTCCGTACCACAGCACATCATGCCCAGGATGTAAGAAACGAGTGCAAGGACCTGGAAGGCTGGGCGGTGCACTGCTTGGTCAGGCTGGGTATAGTTGGTGAGTGGTTGTATTCTTTTTCCTTGTATTTCTCTTGTTATTATTATTATTGGTGGTAGCAGTAGTGGTTTATGTTATACCTTAGTTACTAAATTGGTCTTATCTCAACCTGTGGGAGTTGCGTTCTTTTGATTCTTCTCCTCATCACCCAGAAGCTGGGGGGAAGAAAGAGGGGAGTGAATGAGAAAACTGCGTGGCTGACTGGGCTTAAACCATGACAACTGGTCAAGATATTAAAATAACTTTCAATCTCTTGACTACAAAATTAAAAAAAAAAATTATTCTTTCCATTGATGCAAATCATGAAATACAACATTGTAGGTGTTCTAATAGATAAACTCTTGCAGAACAAGATTTTCTTCTTCCATATTTCCTTTGCTATTTTATTCTTCAAAATATCTTCTGAAGACTAATTCTAATTTAAAAAACTAGATATATAATAAAAAATAGGGAATAGTGATAATATTTTAATTTAAAAGATGAGCATTTTAGGCTATCTGATTTCACAGTCATGATCTTAAAACACCCCACAATACCTTTTCAGCTCATACATTCTTCCTTTAATGTCTGTGAAAAATTAGCTAGTGCAAGAGTGGTGAAGCTGAAATCCATTTTCCATCTGCTGAAGTCTGAATATACAGGGCTTATACTTAGCCAACAACTTAGTTAAGTTATTAACTAATTTGGCCTTTTTTTCCAAGGAAATAGTATCCAGCAAGAGGTGCTATACTGTAGCTTAATTTCAGAGTCTGTGCACCTGGGATTGAAAAAATATTGGTGTAGAATATTTAAGCCATTTTTAACTGGAAAATTCAATAAAAAATAGTTGTCCTGCAATAAAAATTAGAGTTCCCTTCAACTTAATTTCCGCTTGAGTAGCATATGGCTTTCCTCAGAAATCATGTCAATAAACAAGGGGGGGAAGGCAATAGAAAGAAAGAGAATATCTCCTGAGAGAAATAAAGATGCTATTGGAAAAAATATCCCTTCAGTGCTAAGTTAAAAGGAGTCAGCAATCTAGAAAGAGGAAAAGAAAGTGACCACATGTTCACATGCTATAATGTGGTCTAGCACACTGTATTTAAGAAAAACAGACTTCTCCAGTGCTTCCTGAAAATCATCTGATTTGTACAAATGCAGGAACAAGCTACTGTCCTAGGTTCAGCTATAGCAGGCATTTTTCATCTATACAGGTGGTTTAATGCCACTGCTGCCCAGATAGATGTAGGCCTTTTTATACTAGTTAGGGAATCTGTCCTCTCAAAACTGTGTATTATCCTGCTATTAAATACTGACCTTTTTAAAATTATAGTCAAAATTACTTCTTTTTTTTTTAATACTTTATACTATGATCCAACTAAATATCTTTAAAAAGTGCTGAAGTTTCAAAATACAGAAAATGCAAGGCAAAGTAATTCAAAATTTTTTTTATTTCCCTTTTCAAAGTGTTTACTCTGGCTTCTTTACAGGATGAGGTACCACATCCTTTCCAATTTTATTCTTCTTAGTAATACTTAACTGTTTACAGACTTATGTATTTATTTAAGAAGATTAAAACTCTTTTCATCCTACAAAGAAACTTAATACAGTTTTAGCATCCTGCCACCACCTAAGGTCCCTACATGTACTAGCCAGAAATGGCCAGAATTAGAGAAACTTGGACCTGGTTTGTGAACACAGCACAAAACAAAGGTTTTGGGCAGGCTTATTCAGGGACTGGAAGCAAAACAGAAACTCAAGTATGGCTCTTTGCCCAAGCAAATATAATCCAGTTCATAGATGGGCAGGATAGTCTTAATTGAATGAGACAACACCAAGACTTCATCAATTTCAGGACTTGAAGAATAGGTCTGCCTTGCACTGTGCAGAAGATACTATAACTGTCATGTCAGTATGCTGTGCTCTCTGAAAGTTTGTAAGTTACACAGCAATTGATAACTTTAGCCTTCCTGAACATACTTACCCTGCTCTATTACACAGGCAACAAAATGTGTTTACAAGTTTAAAGGCAAATCTAAGGGGATTTCTAATGCATTTAAACCTGTGAGAAGTTATCCATGGTAGAGATGCTTGGTCATAGGAGCCTCTGACATCTAGAAGAGATTGTCTTATTGTAAATGTAATTAAACTGCAACTATTTAGGATATGAAAGATTTCTTTACATAAAAGCATTCCCCCCTTTTGAAGGAAAACAATGCCTGCCCTTGACTGGCTGGTTGTACTCCCTTTGACATAGCACAAGGAGATGGCTTCCTCTATGAACGGGCCAAGCAGCTGGATGTATAGCAAGCCATCAGCCACCTACCTATCAAGATCCCCAAAAACTTTTCATCAGAGCTGGTTCCCAGACAATCAGTGTCCATACTGTAAAACTGCAGTTGCTAGTAATGCAGCTTATTTTGACAAGCTGTATTACATCTATAAAATACGATATATAATAGTCTTCATCAGTATTGGACAGAAGGTGAAGGCTATTCCCATCGACCTCTGGAGTCTTTCTTCACTTGTAGAAAAGGTAAATGTACAGTGCATCTGTGTTACAGGATGAAAGACTTTTACACTTTGATCCCTTTTCATTGTGGCTGAGAGAGACATGTTTGCAGAAACCATAAATCTTAGTTCTTGTCCAAGGTTTATTCCTTTTAGAAGAGCAAGGAAATATACATCCCCCATCACAAATAAGTCAGAGAAGATCTGCATGGTCCAGTTATATTAAAGGCTTCAATTATTATAGATGCTCACTCTTCCAGGGTGAAGAATATTTCTGAATTTCTGAATATCTAAGGCTCTCCTTTGATCCAGTCAGCACTTCCAATGCAAAACCATCCAGCTGATCTCAGTATCACACCAGTGAACAATTCCAGAATAACCAAGGTTTTGTGTGATCTGCCATACATTTTGAAACACTGGAAAAGTGGTAAATTATTTCAGGTCTTTGATTTTATACAAGCTAATAAGAATACTTATGCTTTGATGAATTTATGGTTTATCCTTCATATTTAATAGCAAAGAAAAGTTAAAACATTTTTGACACATTTACTTCCAGATTTAATTCAAAACAAAGTAACAGCACAAGTGCTCTGATGCTGCTTTTATTTTTTAACCTTCTTGGTTTGGAAATCAGTTAACATTTGTGTTTAATCACCATTAACATCCACCTAGAACATGCTGCACCTTGTAAGCACAGAAAAGCAAAGCCTCCTATAGACAGACGTAGTCTGTGATGCTACTTTATATGTCAATGGAACTGACAGAACAAAGGAAGACAGAGAATGTGTAATCCATTTGTTTTACAGGACTTCTGCAGAGAAGACGCAGCACCTGTTATTGGATCTTATTCAAATAACAAGGATGTACTAAATAACTAGTGCCATGCTCGGAACAAAAGGTAAAGGTAGATAACTTCTATTGTGGGCAGCAATTCCAGTGCAGATACTGCTGATGAGCACACAGCTGACCTGATACATCCAGGAGTTACAGCTTGGCCTTAAACAGATAAAATAGCTCTTGTCAGCAAGTGGCATAGCTACACGACCACAGCCTGTGGCTCAGGTGAGGGATGTTCTTGAGAAATCACAATTTACCGTGCAAAGCTCGTTGCATCATGTGTAGTTTCCCTTGAAGAAATTGTGTGTTTGTGACAGAAGATACTTGGTCCCAAGCCAAACCTTTTGTTGACATGTATTAATATTTCAGATGCAATGGTTCCTTTTTCTGTCTCTTCCTCTTTTCTTTTATGTTGTCTGTTCAGATTTAAAGTTAACAGTATCTACCCATAGAGGGTATTTATTCCTTATGATAATGATGAGCATAATTATGATACCTTTAATAGAAGCAACACATTCAGCTATTGAAGCTACTATTCCTAGCAGACATTTGCGTTATTTGTGTCAAAAGAGATCATTTTTCATTACTGAAATTTTATCAGCTTTGTACATGTGAAAGATAGCACACTGCTAGCCAGAAAAGCATGCATATATCCTTAATTTTTATAGTGAGAAGCTAAACAACATTTTTAGGACAAGTTCATCCATCTGATATGTTGTCATGGTTTAAGCACCCCAATTTCATTCAGAAATGAAAGTCTGTTATGAAGGAACACTGTGGAAAGGGAGAGGAGAATCTGCTTGACTTCACTGTCATAGATCTAAGACTTTTTTTTTTTTTTTTTTTTTTAAGGAAAAAGTTGTTCACAGAGTAGTTCCAAGATTATTTTCTGCCTGGGAAATTCTACGGAAACCTTTTGATGTACACAGATTCCAAAGCCAGCAACACACACCTTGTCTGGAATTGTCTTTTCCAGTCTGTGCAGTTATCTACTTTAAAACTTTGAAAGGAAAATTTGACCATTGATTAAGGCACTACAAGGTCACAAACTGAATGATGATGTCTTCAGGAAACCATCCAATCCAACCACTGTGCTCAAACCTGTGTCACATGAAACAGGTTGCCCAGCGCTGTGTTCATTGAGGTTTTTAGTATCTCCATGGATAGTCTCCGAAATCTTTCCGGGCAAGCTGCGCAAGATTTTGGCCCTTTCCAAATTACAAAAGTGGGTTTTTTTTTGCCTGTAAATGGAATTTCTTATATTTCAGTGTGTGCGCAGTCAAGAGCCAGAGGCTCAATATCCAATTGCACCAGACTCTGTAAATCACTTTCTGGGACAGAATCCTTGTGAAAAAGGAATAATGATATCTACTCTCTCAGACTTCTGCTGCAGGATACATCTATTAAAGATTTTAAACCACCAAAGATGCTTTGAAAACAGGATTTAAATGAAGAGTTTTAATGAGACAGATAAAGAAAGGTATAGCATCCTTTTCTTCCAGAAAACAGGATTTCAAAGATGGTCAGAGCAGAGGTTCAAAATATCTCAACAAAGCTTGCTTTCCAATAGATATTGAACTTTCCCATTCAGAGTAATAATGGAACGAACATTGTCAGAACGAGAAAAAACCTGATCAGGTTATTCGCTGCTTCATTCAAGAGAAAAAATATTAAGATTTTACAACATATGGAAGTGGTGGAAATGATTTTTAAGTTTATTATGATATTTAAGATCATATTATTTATAAATTCTATTTATAAAATGTGTATTCTAAGAATTTACATTTTTTGGAATCATATGTGCAAGGCAATAAGACCACATATGCAATTTCTGTACATATACATGTTGCATTAACTCTTAGCAGGAAAAGATAGCCTGCTTTCCTCTGCCACCCTCCATCTCCTCCTGTTGTCATTCTGTCTTGCCTTCAAACTGCCTTTTTTATAGCATCAGGGCTATGCTGAAAGTCACTATGCTTAATGATGCAAGAAGAGCTAAAGCTGGTGCAAGAAGGGCTAAAGCTGGTGATTCCCATTTCCTGGTCATTCCCTGGCCTGGGTCAGGATAGCACGAACTTCCTATAAAAGCAAGAAAATTAAGAGATACAACCCTGACAAACTCTTCATTCCTTCCTCTAATTGTATACCAACAGCAAAATAAAAGCATTGGTTGCTGGGAACGGTTGTTCCCATTTTTCCCAGTTTAGATCAAAATTTCCTGAGATCCATCAGAGGTGACATGTAAAGGTAGAACAGTCAAGGTGAGTCAACCAATTCTATAGAAAAGGAAAATATGTTAAGTGCTACACTACCAGTGGTTTAAATTTCCAATTTAAATGATAAACAGGTCAGTTTAGATGACATAGAGACACAAGTCTAGGATGAAGTTGAAACGTACTTCTGGATCATTTTCAAGTCTTTCATTGCAGCTTTCAAGTAATCTCAACTTGACAGTCACACATACTTGCAGAGAAACCAGCTTTTGCTTATGGAAATGCAAGAAACTAACTCACTGAAAGATGCAAGCAACACTAAAAAGATTATTTCTACATGAAAGATATCATGATATGAACTACAGATTACTACAATCATATGCAATTTTCTATTTTGGGATGAAGATTTTCATGCACAAAATAAGATCTAATTAAATGTCAGTACTTCATCCAGTATAATATAGATTATAAGTGACGAAGCTTCTGTGAATAGATTAAGGTGAAACGATGCCAGTTTTATTGATGAAATGGTGAAATTTTGCTATCAGACAGATGGAAAGGCAGCTTCTCAGAGAAAAAAACTAAAAATATGAGCTGAAACCACAAAATGATTAGATATTTTTACAAATGGTAAAAATGTGATTGTTCTTGCTTGTTTAGCTTCAGTTTCACAAGCAGAAAAAATTCACACTTCTGCTGACACAGTTGTACCATCTCTGGGAATTGTGTCAGTATCTGTATGTCTAGGGTAGCCACCATATTTTTTGCATCATAATCCACAAGCCTAAGTCTTTTGCCTTTCTCTTAAGACGGGATGTTTTATTCTGAGCACTTCCATCAAACTCTGTGGCCAAGCACGATATTTCTCAAAGCAGAAAAAAAAAAAAAAAAAAAAAAAAATCAGGTTTTGATATTTGCCAGATGCTATCATTGCACATAAAAAAATTAGATGGACACACAATAATTTCTAAAGTGATGAAAGCACCTTAAAGGGTTTTTTGCAATCTTATTAAAAATCAAATTCACAACATCAATACATCCTTCCTGTGCTATGTAATTACATTACAGGCATTTAATTGAAACTAAATAGAAATGAAACTTTGTCTAGCATAGACACGTTCTGATGGGAGAAACTCAGCAGGAGGGTGCTACTTTATTAAAGATGTTCTTCATCTGTGTGGCACTTTGGGAAATAAATACACTTTCTTTTGAAGTACTCTTTGTCATTTGAAATAATTCTAGGAACAAAACTAAGATTTTTCAGCCCAATATATTAATAAAGAAGTTGCATTTTGTAAGTTTTGAATTACATTTAATTAAAAAGGTGAAAGTGAAGTTTTTATCATTGGAGGTTTTCAGGTGGAAAAAAATTCTCATACAGGCACATAATTTAGTTGTTAGCTAGTGAAGCAACTGGTTTCATTCGCATTAATATGAAACGCATTTTCTGCAAAAATAAACTCCTCACTTTAGTGGATAATTTGATATATTGCTTTGGGAAGGCAATTAAAAAAATTCTGATCTGTCTTGAAAACCCCATTGGACTCTTTCTTTCCAGAGAGGACCATAAATGCTTCTTGGAAGTAGAACTTTGTAGGGGGGTGTTTTGCATGGGGAAGAGTTTCCAGTGGCAAATGTGAAATAAAAACTTCTGAGAAATACCAAATTGCTTTGAAAGTTTTTGAAAACAGGACTGCCCCAGCAAAACCTTATTGTGCCTGTAGTCCAAGTTAGAAGGGATTCTGGTTTTATTCTGTTCTTATTCCTTTGATTATCTGTATGTCTAAAAACAAGCTTGAGTTAAAGAATTACCTGACGTCATTTCCATATGCTGTGCTAACATTTACCAAGAGACATTGGTAGCAAAAAAAAAGAACCTTTCTTTTAAGACACCCGATCAGTTGATACTAATTTTAAAGGCTTTTTCTCAGGGAAACTGCAGCTGTGCCCTCATGCGTTGCATGGAACTGCCGGAAGACAGGTTCTCCTGAGAGATGCCAGGAAAGGGTTAAACATAGGCCTAAATTTCAGAGCAAAGTATCACACAGCTGCTGATGTAGAAACTCTCTCCTAAGGAGATAACATATAGACTGCACCATTTACTTGCCAATTAATCCAAGAAAATACATCAACATTAGTTCCAGAAGGGGATGCTTGCCTGCCCTCTTGCCTAGAGGTAAAAGCTAGGTTCATAGCTACCAAATGGCAGGACAGAGGAAATAAACAGGGGGAAAAAATTAAGAAAAAGGATTTAAGGGTATTTTTCCAATTGTTTTCTTCAAAAACAGACCTAAACATCAAATGGGTATCCTCTCTGATACAGTGAAACCCCCCATTTTCATTTATTATAAAAATGCCTTAAAATTTTTTAGTTTTTCACACAGGAAGAGGTACCAAGCTGTTTACTAAAAATGTAGATTTTTCCACTGTTCAATAAAGGAATGGTAGTCCACTACATGCACCTTGCAGAGAACAGATATAAAAATGCAGATCCTACATATAAGTTTAATGTTGACCCATATAAACTTAAATGCACAACTGCTTACTTGCTTAAATAAATGCTTTGAGATGGCAAAAGAATCATATAGTCTGTGCAGTATGGAAAGTTGGCCATATTCTCATATCCTGCTTGAAATGGTTCCAAGCATGTGAAACAGCTGAAAATTGGATACTGAGGTGCATGTGACCCATTCCCAACAGCAGTGGTATGTTTTGCTAATCCCTGCTGTCCCTCTGTGTGGCTCAGTGTAAAAGGAGCTCAGTAGAAGCTGTTGAGAAGAACCACAGAATCCTAGAATTATTTGGGTTCTAACCTCCTGCCACAGGCAGGGACACCTTCCACTAACCAGAATTAGCAGAACAAACTATAGATTAACTAGTTTTTCTCGTGGGAATTCACTGTTGAGTCAATAAAATTATTTTACTTTTCATATCTAGTAGCAAAGCTTTGTTATTCAGTTATTGAGTTATTTTTCTGCTTAATGATCACGTTGCATCAGTTTGTGTTTACTGTTTTGCGTATAGTTATTATACACACAGTACCCAACTAAATGAAGTAGAATAATACACGCTGCCATTTTCAAAGCTCTGTAGAGTCATTGAAACTTTTTATTGAACCAATGGTTACCACACATAGTCATTAAAATTATTCAATTTCTCCTGGCCTCCCAAAGCTGCAGCACTTCTAGGAGCCAAGTCAGAATTTGCGATTTCTATAAACAATGGAGAGCAATTGTTCCAAGGCAGGAATGGGTGCCTCCTGCCTCTGCAGATGGTCCCAGGGTCCCATTCATGCTAGAATGAACTAATGGCGAAAGAAACAAAATTTTTCTATTTTACAACAGCAGCCAGAGCTGCCAGGGGAGCAGAGGCGAGTCCTGTAAAACCCACAGAACAAGTGTATAATATGGAAAATGCCGCTGAGGTGGGAACAACCCTGTAGGGCAAAGGGTATTTTCTTGACCATGTTACTTCAAAAAAGCATGACACTTCTGCTTAAGAAAACATAAAACCACAAAACCCTGATAAAGCCTACCCAAGAAATGCTTCAAATATGGCAACTTGTTATAGAGCTACACCAGGTCTTGTTAGTCTATTGGAAAGATCAATGATATCACACACAAGTAAAACAAAAAACCCAACCAGTTTTGTATCTGGAGGATCACAGTTGTCTTTTGAAATTTTGTCATCTATTGTAGAGTTTGTATGTCTACTGTACATCACAGGAAAAAAATAGACATTCAGCAGTTTTTATATTTTTCCTTTCATTACATATTTTTTATGTATATGAAGAATTACTGCAAAGAGAAACATCTTTAGTTTTATTGCTATTGGTGTGTGCCGTCCATTAGCAAACAAGTTTCACTACACAAGTATATATTTCTATTTTAGATGCATTATCGCATCCTGCCTTCCAAATTACACAATAACCATGCTAAACAGCTAAGCCTTATTTTTTTTGAGAATAATTTGTAAATGTGACAAACAGTAATCATCTTACATTTGAGTCAAACAGACACTCTCCTTCAGCTGAAGTTTCTGATTACAACCTTTGAAATTGACAGATTAAAAGTGATTCGTAGCTGTCAGAACTGTATAGCTTGCTGAACAAAATATGCATAAAAACTTTGTAGATAACTGTCTGGGCTTATATGGCAAGTTATCTTCCTGTGCTCACTGCCAGTTAAATTAACAGTGTCATAATCTATCTTCTCTGTCAGGTGTAAATGACTTTAGCACATCAATGACTAGTGTACAATGATGTCCCTCCAATATATAAGACTGTATATTGATTTCACAGTTTGTTCAGAATATCACATACACAATCCTCATATTTTGATGCAGGATGGAATTTAAAATAAAAGAAACATTTAGTCTTAGAAAAAAGTAATAAGAATAGAAGGTCTTGGCAGCTGTCAAGGTGCACAATAATAAATTCTTTTTCGGCTACAACTTATACCAATAATGATCCTTTGTTGGTTTTCAGCTGTGTGAAGTCATGGTAAACTGGCAGTCTTTACAGAAGTATCAGTTTATTAGTTCACTCCTTAAAATGTCTCTATACAATGGCAGTCAATGAAAATGAAAATGAAATTATGCCAAAAAATATGAAAAAAGAAGTTCCACAAAATTTGGACTACTACCACAATACTTCAGAATCAAGTTCTTTGACATTTTATGTATATATATATATATATATATATATATAAAATATAAGTGCATTTATCTATATATATGTCTTTATTTTGAGGGACAAGAGGAAATACATGCTGCCAGAATGTCCCACAAGCACTTCTGTCCACAGCTTTGTTTTGTTTCTAGATGAGTGTGGGTTATCAAAATTAAATTCAAATTCAGGAGTCACATTGAAAGACATATAAAACTCATCTAATTCCAGCTGCTTGAATGTTTCTCCAAAATGTATTGAGCACTCATTTAATTTCTAGTGAGATAGAATAACTAAACTATCGGCAAAGCCCTAACACAAATAAATTTAGAAAAGTGATTTTCTCTCTCATTTTATGAGTTCATTTGAGACACAAATTCAATATGTCACCATAAAACAAGCTAACTCAACAAAACAACCGCCTCTGGAATACCAGAGTTCTTGCTGTACCTTAACAAGCTAACAAAAGCTTGTGATTAGAAACTAGAATTGCATTGCATCCCACGCTGAATTTTCATGCACTTCAAGTTCAGTTTTTATGTTTGTAATGGCTTAGTGAAACCATGTTTTCCTAATCCACTTCTTTATTAGTCTGGCTCAGATCTCTGTCTTGAGAAGTCATGAATTGCTGCAGGAAGAGTTTAAATACCCTCACAAGATCTGGAGCTTAAAGAAAAAGCTTGTGCATTTACACAAATATATACGCATGCACAGTGCTTGCAGTAACAACCAGCTAAAATTTCTGTGATAGCTAAGTGTGGACAACTAAACTTGTGCTAATATACATGTCTAAAAAGAAAAAGTTTGTATATTTCCACTAGTGCTAGTACAGAGCATTTGAGAAATTCTTGTAATAGCTATTTGCACTTACAGGACTTTTCAGCCAATCATTTGATCAATCAGCATCCTTTCCGTTAAAACTTAGTTACTGTCTCCAGGGAAGTCCTTTAGCCAATCCTGTTGTTATAACAAAACCTGACTATGAGTGATTCTATACATGTGTTTGTCAAAACTTTCTATAAGCTTTATGTTACAACTTCTAGGGAAAAGCAGAAAGGGCATCCAGCTCAAAATAACTCATGAAATTTGTTACTAACAGGATAACATTGACCTGTCAAAATTTATGTTCACATTCCTACATGACTAAGGTTGGGGTGCACAGGTCTTGAGGTGAAATATAGGACTGTGACAAAACCTTCTGGACCACACAGAGTTACTAAAATGTGCCCCTCTTCAAGGTAATGGAGCTTGTGCATGCGCTGTAGATGTGTTATGTTGTCTGCTTCTGTTCCAAACCTACTCCTCTCTCTTTCTGGCAAAACAAAGTTACCACAAGGTGACCACTGACTTCCCACTGATGCTCCATGTGAGCTCAATTGTTTGCTTTCAACACAGCTTGGACTATAGGGGGAAGACTAACAGCACTTAAGACAAAAAAAGTACTGTTTTGTGCTTATGTATCACAACAGCCTCACAATTTCCATCCTGGTTTGTTCAGTTCAGTACAATTGCATGGAGCACAGAATTCATCCATTTCTCTTCATGCCTGTAATATATGCAGGTGGGGCTAAGACTGCTTTTATAATTGTTCTGTCCTATGTGATATATGCCTAATTTGCATCGCCCAAGATCATTACTGAACTGAAGCTATATTTGGCTTTGAATGTTGAATTGATATACTGATACAGAAAGAAAGGTTCAACACTTCTCTTGAAGAGGTGAATAAGCAAAAGTGTTAAGTAGGGGCCATGTTTGAGAGTAATTGTCCTGGGTTCAGCAGTAGCAGTCATTTTTCTCCTTCTTAGTAGCTGTTGCAAGTGCTGTGATTTTGACTTTCAGCCTGGAAACAGCGCTGATAACACCAATGTTTTTAGTTGCTCCTCAGTAATGTTTACTCTGACCAAGGACTTTCTGAGCCTCATGCTCTGCCAGGGAGGAGGGGAAGCTGGGAGGAAGCAGAGACAGGACACTTGACTCAAACTAGCCAAAGAGGTATTCTGTACCGCAGCATGTCATGCCCAGTATAGAAACTGGGGGCAGTTACCCGGAAGGGTTAGATCACTGCTCAGGTCAGGCTGGGTATCATTTCGTGAATGGTGAGCGGTTGTGTTCTCTTGCCTTGTTTTATTTCCCTTATTGTTGTTGTTATTACATTCTTTCGATTTTCCTCCCCACCCCTCTGTGAGCAGGGAAAAGAAGGGGGGTGGGGGTAAGTAAGCAAACAGCTGCATGGTATGAGTTACAGGCTGGGCTTAAAGCACCACAGTAATGTGTCTGAAAACCTGTTCACTGCATACCATTAACACTCCTAACTCAAAAAGTTCTTCTAAACATTTCAATAAACTAAAGCCAACAAAGATGATTGTATAGATCACTTAATTTTTTTGATATTATATCACCCCAATGCATGCAATGTTTTTTTAATGTGTGTTATTTTTGGAAAGAAGAGAAAATAAGCAAGGGATGTCATAACTATTTATGGAGTTCAGAAATTTGCAGATTTTGACTGGTAAAGACTTCAGTATACGACGTGTTAGCTTTTCCATTTGCATATATCAAATGAAGGTATGAAATTAGCAGTAAACCTGATGTACACTGGTAGGAAATAAATGGTGAAAGAACAAAGTTTAATGCTACAAAACAGAAACAGAGAAATGCTGCTATGAACTGCTTGAAACTGCAGCTTGGAGCCACCCAGTTTCTTGTTCAGACAATATGCACAGGAACATGCACATTTTCTCATGAAGATCTTAAACAAAGTCTATTTTTAAGGGTATTTAATGACCATATATTTGAACATTACTTAAAAATTATCATTAAAAAATTCCAGAGAAAGGTCAATTAATCATACATCCAGTAGTTTGCATAATAAAACACTAAACAATCATCTCAAATAATTTAACACTGCCCTCTAGAGGTGATATTTCTTTCACTAAAATCTATTTAGGAAAACTACACTCTATTAAAAATATTATTAAAGTTACTCATTTAAACTTAAATTAGTAAAATTAAACCTTAGGTACACATTCAGACACAAGTTTTAACTTAAAACAAAACCAAAAAAACAGACTAGATTTTGAAACCTAAAATAGGACTTGAAAAAATATTTCATGTTAAAATATTTTATAGAAAAATATTTTCATGTTTCTGAAGCAAATTATTTTTGATCAATAAGCAATCTAAAAAATACTTAAATAAATATATTTCATTTCTCCGACTGTAATTGGAGGAAAGTTTATGAAACTATATTTCCATTTGAACACAGAAGCTCTTCAGCTTTAGCTATCACAGTGAAGGGAGTAAAAGAGATCCTACACCATAGTGACCTGAGCTTATATCAAAAAAGTGTGGAGGTGGGAGGTAAGAAAAGGAAGAAATCAAATTATGTGACAGTTTTTCCAAGAATACTGAATGTCTCTTTTTGAAGCTTAAAAATAAGACCTTTACATTGTCATGAAAATGTAGTTTAATTTCTCTTCTTCTTTTTGCTAAGGACAAAGGAACTATTATTGAGAAATAAAATGCAATGCCTTTTTTTCTACAAGAGGAAAAGAAACCAAACATGGTTGTATTGAAAATGTTGATTGCTATCAATATAAAGTCATAAATTACTAAGGAATTACATACAGACATTTAAAGAAAAGAAAATGCTAGCTGAAATAAATTGCTGCATAATTATGTGAAAAATAAATTACTTCCATTCATTTCTCCATCTTTCTGTTTGTACTCCCTGCTTCTTTTCCACAACCAGAGATCTTAATTTTTTATTTTGTCAGCAAGAATTTTCCATAGACTGAAAATTTACTGTAGAAGAAGTCATTTGAAAACAAACTTTATCAAAAATAAACTTTTTTTTTCACATTTTCCTACATATATAATCAATTCATCTCATCTGAAAATCTGAAAATGGTCTGTGCAGACATATGCTTCTACCATGGAAATAACCAATATGGAAGAAGAGATAAAAACTATACATTGGAAAAAAAAAAGTCACATTGTTCAAAATGAACATATTAACTTTTCCACATTAAATGTGCCCACTTTTAATTTCTACTGACTCTACTCTGTGATCATCATATTCTAGACACTGGTCCAAACTGTTAGATTTAGTTGAGTTTCTTTGGGGGCACAATACCCTACACAGGCAGAGTCAGCCTGTATCTAAACCAAAGCCTGTCTAAAACAATTTCCAGAATAACTGGAGATTTCTGAAATTATACACTATCCAGGAAGCCTTACTGAAAAAATTGAGAATTTATCTGAACTAAAGACACATTTTATTTTCAAGGAGACCTACTACCTTTCTTCTTCAGCTTCCTGCTCCTCACTGGGATAAAGAATTTCTATCTTTCCCAGTAGTGAAATTATCTCCTGAAAAAATGTCTTTCCTCCTTTCTTTTACTTCTGGGATACAGGGATCTTATTCTCTAACATTAGGTTCTGTTTTTCACCTAATAGTGCTACATTTTCTTCTTCTGCATACCTCAGCTGCAGCTCAGCTTCTACATTACAGCTGGTAATGGCAAAGGAGCTAAGCACAGGAAGTTAAATTGAAAAAAGCTGTTATGACCTTAGATTAATTTCACACAACTCAAGTTGAATGTAAGTTACTCAGCTGCTCAAAGTAAAACTTGTGTATTAGAGCCTGTTGCTCTTCTCATCTGTGCCAGAGCAAAGGATCCTGGAGCATGACAAAACTCATTCTCTCTCGTAATCCTTCCTAAACCAAACATTAAAGTGGGAGATATTTTCCACTAAAGTTCCAAACGAAATAAACCTCACAGTGTTTGAGATTACCTCTGCAGAACCATATTACCTTAATGGAAGGATGAAAACCATAAGAAGTTAGCTTTTCAACTTCAACAACAGTAGTTCAGCTTAACTAATGTGCCAAAGCACTCGATAATAGGTACAGATCCAGTATGACTGACAATGTTTAATTAAAAAAATATGAGCCAGACATTGAACAGATAAACTGTGTTTGGTGTCCTCAACATAAAAGGGACATGGAACTGTTGGAACGAGTCCCAAGGAGGGCCGTGAGGATGATTAAGGAACTGGAGCACCTCCTGTATGAAGATAGGATGAGAAAGTTGGGTCTGTTCAGCCTGGAGAAGAGAAAGCTGCCTGGAGACCTCATAGCAGCCTTCCAATATCTGAAGGGGTCCTAGAGGGATACTGGGGAGGGACTCTTGATTAGGGACTATAGTGAGAGGATGAGGAGTAAAGGGTTCCAACTTAAACAGGGGAAGTTTAGATTGGATATGACGAAGAAATTCTTTTCTGTAAGGGTGATGGGGCACTGGAATGGTTTGCCCAGGGAATTTGTGAGTGCTCTATCCCTGATGGTGTTCAAGGCAGGTTGGACATAGCCTTGAGTGGCATGGTTTAGTGGGAGGTGTCCCTGCTCATGGCAGGGGGTTGGAACTAGATGACCTTAAGGTCCTTTCCAACCCTAACTATTTTATGATTCTACGATTCAATAGCTGGCCAGACCCTGATTCTCCATTTAACCGAAACTGATCAATCACATCTGTTTCAAATACTGAAATCCATTTACAGGTTCATATTACTGAAAAAATTAACAAAGTATCTTCAGTGGGTCTAATTTAACATAAAGCCTGCTACCCAAAGGTAGAAATATAGAATTGCTTTTGAGTCCCACTGTTTTTAAGGGTACCTGAGGGTGTACCATTTTAAGTGTGCACAGAGTCTTTTACAATTAGCAGTACTCATATAAATAAGACACATAATTTGTACTAGACTTCACAGTTTGCTTTGACATGCAGTCATTTTTATTTCCAGAAGGAAAACTGATTTCTGGTTGAACATAACAATCCACTTTTAAAATTTTTGGTGTTATTTTAATCACCTAAAATACAGAGCAACAGTGAGGCTGAGAGGAATTACATATGGCAGTAATAAATCACATGTGTGAAAGACATATTCTGAAGTAAATTTAAAAAAATCCTTTTACTTCCATTTTGAATTACAAAATATTTCACTGTGACTATTTTACTGGATAGGTTTTGGGTATATTGGGAAAAAATTATGAGCAACTAAATGCTTCATTAATTGAAAACAAAAAATCTGTGTTTCCTTACCTCTCAGTCCACTGGAATCTCACTACTACAATAGGAAAATAAACAAAAAAAGAAAACAAGCCTTACAGTGAAAATGGTGTTTTCTTCATTACAAAACCATAGCAGCACTCCAGTATCAGAACAGGCTTGATCAATTAGATAACCAATTTCCTAGCTCCTGATAAGCACATGGCATCAGTCCTGATAAGTTTTTAAATAAGCAGAAACAAAAGTTTCATATGAGTCTGCAGTAAGGTGAACTTGAATTTGCCTACATCAAGTGAAAAATACAGGAGTCAGCCATTCAACCATGACACAAAAAATCTGACTTTCCTTAATATTAGTGTAGAATTGTCAAACAAGGCTGATCATCAGGTATTTAATATACCCATTACTTTTGGAATTAGTCTCTAAATGTTTAATTTTCTACCAAGAAACAGAAAAAAAGAGCCAGGTACTGCACTAAAACGAATAGATATCAGTTTGGTTGTATTCTTTTCTCCCTATATCCTGGACAGTCTTTATCAATTCACAGGGGACAAGATGTCTCTCAAGGTTGTGTTTCTGACAGAGAAACCTTTAAAACAAGTGAAAAATAACAAACAAAAAGTGCAACTGAGTATATTACAAATGGTCCATTGTGGTGACTTAACAGTTCTCCATCTGCTAAGTGGGTCCAGGCTGACCAGGATTTCAGCATTATAAAAACCCACTTGCAAGGGTAGAACCTTAAATGTCAAAGCTTTTTCTAAGGGTCTTATGAATATATATGAGTGTATCTGACTCAAAATATGTCAGCTGCTTAAAAAAAAAAAAAAAAAGAAAAAATAAATCAGAACGACAAATGGAAAAATCAACTTCTGAGCCATGCATTACTAAAACCCACATATTGTCTGTATGAAGTATAATAAAAGAAAGGTTTTCACTTGCACCACCATCAAGAGTCAGAATTAAGTAAAACTTCAGATTATTGCTCTTCATATCAGTTGTTATTGTGCACCTTTTCTCCTTATTGCTTGGGCAAAGGCCAGAAGCAACACAATGCTAAAATAAGAAGATAAATTATTTTCAACCTGGATGAAAAAAACATGAAGCTCTGGAAATCTGTCAAGGAGAGATCCATTCTCATAGAAATTCTCTCAACTTTCCTACCAGGAGATCTGACTATAACTCATCATTCCCCATGTTTATTTTATATGGATTTGAATTAAGAGATCAATTATAAGTTTTCTCATTTCTATTCAAAATGAATAACAACGTTAGTATAATCTTGTTCATATGACAAGATAAAGACTCAGTCATTAAAATAAATAATAAAAAAAACCCCAAACCACCACCACAAAGCACCACTATATGCCCTGTGAAGGACAGGAATAAACACAAAAGGTAAGAGAATTGTGGATGTATTGAATTGACCTATTGCATTTACAGGTCAAGTTTTCAGAACTAGCCTCCAAAACTGCATGTATTTGCTGTTTATGTACATAATCAGATGCTTGTGCATTCAGATCAGGCTGTCAAATTCAGGCAGCTTGCAGCTGGACAGAAAGTTCACAGTGTGGTCTAGTTTAAGGATCAGTTTGAAAGTGTGCACCAGAATAACTGGGATGAGGACATGGCAGGGAGGGAAACAGCAGAATGTGGCTGTTTATTCACATGACTTCACTGTCTGTAAATGTTTTTTTAGCTGGATCAATTTAGCCTCATAGCTCCATAAAAAGCAGTGGCAATTTTCATCTAAGCAGAGAAGTAATGGAAACAAAAAAGATCGAGAAGCTTGCCTACTGCCAGTATTGGCAGAAGCAGTGTGAATATACCAGAATGCTTCAGAAATTCTCTCCCCTGCTTTATCAACACTTCTCCATCCTATGCAAGATGGATTAAACACAGCTCCAGGTCCTACTGCTTTCTGACTAAAAGGGTTACAGCAGTCTGAAGGTACAGCTGTGCCAGGACAACTCCATGCTTTTCCTAAAACAGTGTAAAGTCTGGGGCTTTGCTTGATATTTCACCTCTCTTGGCCTTCCCTTACTCCAAGAAAAACCAGGCTTGCTTGCAGGCATCTGGGGACCGGCCCATCGGTCTACATTAAATGCTGGAGTTCAGCGAGCACAGAGGCATGTTGCAAACACCTACAAATACACAACTGCATTTGCAACAAATGGGAGAGGCAGTTTATAAGCCTGATACTGATTTTTTATGAAATTGGGAAGGATAACATTGCTGGAGAAAGAAAAACACTTCTCTCCTAAGAAGCCAAGCCTAAATCTGTCATTTTTCTTGAATGAGGATGCTTGATCTGTTTTCCCTTTTTCATCATTATTATTTTTTTAATCTTCCTCCAGCCTTTAAGCCACTTCTGTACTTCCTGTCCTTTTCTGATGATGTCTTAATAAAGAGGTATTTTGGAGCAACACATATCCAAAGGTTTTGCAGAAAACACGTCTAATCTTGAGAGAGCAACACAAAAACTAGCACGTCAAAACCATATACGCTAGGCCCTCAAAAACTTTCATGTTTTCAGTAGGTGCATTTGGTCCCATAATTAATCTAATCTGAACATAAGGAAAGGAAATGAGTATCAGGTGTTGAGCATGAGTAGCCCTTCTCCCAGTAGGTGTCAACAGCTCCAAACTGTATGAGTTGCCCTTGAGGACCTAAGGAATGGGATCGCAGTAAAAATCAACATGAGTGTCGTATTTGCAGCTGTAAGCTTTCTGTAATAGATCAATATAGAGATTTTTCTTGCCTTCAATGTCTACCTGTCTCTGCTCTTCAATCTCTTTTCCAAATGAAGAATAAAACTGTCTGTTAAGGTTGCCTTTTAAGAAGCTAAATCACTTGTTATTTTCAAGCCATTATGACTGCAAAGTACCATTGAAAACTTGCAATAACAGCATGCCTGTAGGTAGACAGCTAAAAAAAGTTCATCCTAAGCAGAAGTACCAACACTTTGTATTTTTTTCATCCCCTCTTACAGAAAGGGTCATTTTAACCACCTGCCTTTTCTTGCCACCCTCTCGTGCATTTTCTGCACAGGTCTCATGACAATTTGCATCATTTAAATGACTGCAGTGAGAGCTTTTGGCAATATATTGAGAGTTTCTCCTGTAAGTGCTCAGAAAGTAGTTTATAGGGCAATATGGAAGCAGCTATTGCTGCCTGACACACAAGAAAAATGAAAGGAAAAGGTGGTGAGGAGGGCTAGCACAGAGTCAAAATATCCAATGTTCTTTCAGAGAAGCATCTTAGTTTTATTTATCGGCAGTATCTAATAATTTGGTTGCAAATTGAGGGTCTAGAGAAGAGGTTTATATTAATAAATGCTTCATTTATTCTTCAACCGAGCTTTCTTCTTCTAACTACTATGAAAGACTAGCAAAACCAATTTGCTAGACACAATTTGCAATAAAATAGCTGGGGAATGTTTTCTCAAATTAAATTAGTGACGGCAGTCTCAGAGAGATATAGGTAATGAAAACATTTCATGAGTGTGCATGTGACAAAAAAAGCATGTACTCCAAGCCAAACTTGCTTTTCATTGCTCTTTTGTCACATCAGATGTTTTTGTACAAAAACATAGACTGTCCATGTATTCACCACATCTGGTGTCCCAGTTTGGGTTTTTAGTGAAAACATACAGGAATGTGACAAACTTTGATTGATTAGCTAAAGTGAGTGACAGCTTCCTTCTAAGTGCCTAGACCTGATAGCATGCAGCAGCACAGAGGAAACTGAAATGTAGGTGTCAGCCGAGTGCAGCAGTGGCTCACGCTAATTTTCATCAGGAGATCCAACCTTCACATCCTGTTCACATAGACACTTAGAGCTGTGCTCTGGGTTATTCCAGAAAATTGTCAGTGCCTGACTTTTATTAAAGCTCACTTTGGCTGACAAAATACTGACAGTTTCAGAGAAAAAGCCTGTAATGTTATACAGTGTGAAAATGTTAACCACTAGGCAATGAGTAATCTTTAAAAAATATGTACTGTTTGGAAACTAATGTAATCTTCATAATATCTGTAAAAAAAAGCATGTTAAATATGTAGAGAAGCAAACATGTTGAGCAAGACCTTTGGCGCAGGGTCCTGAAAAGTACCCCTCTTTGTGCAGAGATTATCCAGTTTAGCCAAGCAGACCTGGAATAGCCAGGCACAATAGCAATATCTGATATACATATGTGTGTATATATATACTATATATACATAAACTATGCATAAAAACATGAGGTATTTTTATAGGTTTGTCTGTCCTAAAATAGGCCTGGTTTCATGGAAAAGTTATGTACTTTTTTCTAAGCAAAAAACAACTCCAATTTCTTCTCATATTTTCTTAAGTGTTGCTAGAAGATATTGGCAGCTCGCTCTCCCTTTCTGGCAGGACTGAGGGTGAAGAATGAAGGTTCACTCCTCAAGAGTGTGAAAGAGATGTTCATATTTTCTGTTAAAAATGAGACCCTTAAAATGAAATTAGAGATGGGCAGAAAAGGTTTTGAATTATTTTTCTCTTATAGGAAAAAATATCCCAGTTTGCAGTTGATTGAAATAATCAGAGAACCAGTATGTCCAAAATGTCCAGCAGCCAATATGGTACTGTGTTCCCAGAAAAAAACTTTACATCATTCACCTGCCCTCCCTAGTTCAGGAGGAACTTCAATAATCTTGAGAGATAAATACTGGGCTATTCCCTTAGCTCATTCATTTGTCATGCATCTGCATGCAGAACAAGAGAAATTGGTTTAAAATTCCAGAAAACTAAATGCAGTCAAGTCTGAGAGACAGAATGTTGTAGGTTAGAAGGGACCTTAAAGCTTTTAAAGGCATCCCTTAAAGCCATGGGTATCAACATATTCCACTGGACCAGGTTACTTCAATCTGCATCCAACCTGGCCTTGAGCACTGCCCAGAATAGGGCTGCCAGTTTCTCTGGGCAACCTGTGCCAGGGCTTCACTACCCTCACAGTGAAGAAGTACTATAATTTTTTTTGATGAACCATGTTTTCTAATGAAAAATTACTTCTGCTTATTTTCTGGAGTTGGGCTGTCTGGATCAGATTTCTTTTGCCAATGTTCTCACTCCCTTCCCATACTCAGTTGTCCAGTCTTGAGCACAACAACTTAACCACCTGCACTGTTAAATGGTCAGAACTGCTTTGGACCCTGATAGCTACAGCTCCCTGGTGATGCTGGTGCAGAGGGTCATAGGAGACTGTATACAAGGCTATGCAGTTTGAGCAGTTTCCCAGCAGAGATGTCAGCCCCTCATTAAACTCCATTACAGAAGATTTAATTTACCTTAGCCATAAGGACTGGCTTCATGCTTGTCTGAAAACCTAATATATTCATAATAAAGGAAATGAGGAGATTGAGTCCTAATTCATTAAATTAGTTTACCTGCCACATCTCTAACAGTGACAAATTAAAGCAACTTGGTTTACCAAAGTTTGGTTTAATCCAACCATAGATTGCTTAATAATTACTAGCATTCTGCACCAATGCTCCATACTTGGAAAGGCAAGAAAGAGATGGACATAACAGATTTTTTGTTCACTAAGCATACCCTTGGCTTGCTAGTTGCAGTTCATTGATGAAATTAATCATCATTCAATGGATATCATGCAGATGCTTCTCAAGCCTTGGTTAAAAGTAGACATCCGGGGACATAGAGAGACTCAGAACATTTCATAGCCCTTATATTAGTGCTATTCAGACTGTGGATACATCTGATTTTCACAAACACTTTTTTTTTTTTTTTTTTTTTTTTTAAAGCAGGAGAAACAAGCTCAAATCTAAGCTAAATACTTTAAAATTCACTGAAAATTCAAAATCCACACATACATTCTTTTCCACGCTTTACAGATGTTCCCTCTCTATGTTACAGTCATGTAACAGGCCTGGCTGTTGGATGCTTTAGGTGCTCATTTTCACATTTTGCACTTGAGCCCAAATTTCAGTCTCCTGTGCGTATTCTTTGCTGCCTCTTGAATTTTTCTGCAAATGACATATTCCAAGCAGCTGGCTGTGTAATTGCATAAACCAAGCATACACCAACTCATCAGCTGGAAACAACCAGATCTACTTCTGTTCCTTCTTTGCACTAGCTGGTCACAGGCTGACTAAAGCACCAGTGTAATGCAGCCATGAAAAAAGCCAAACATAATCCGAAAATGTGTTCTTATTAGGCCCAAGCAAGCATTAATGTTACTGCTCCAAGTACTTGTTGCTTTCATCTGAAGTATTCCATGACATTCTTGTCATGCATTTCAAGAGAGATTAATCCAAAGTGAAACACTGGCAGAGAATGACTACTAAGATGATCAGAAAAATAGAGAACCTACTTTACAACATACTGCAATTATGTGGTTTGTTAAGCTTAATTAAAAACAAACAAATCTGGTGAATAAGGGGAGAGGGTGGGAAAAGGGTTTCTAGATTTATCGGGGGAGAAGAGCAGAGGGATAGAAAACAAGGGGAAAATATCCTGTACAAGAATACAGGGAAAAGAACAAATGGTGTTAACTGGCCATAAATAAATTCAGACTGAAAACAAGCTTCCCAGCCGTTACAGCAAGGTGCTTAGAAGCAAACTTCACATGGTAGCCACAAGAATGAAAATATTCAAATAAACTTGATGAAAAAGCTTCTTCAAAGACTAGGCTTCATTGGCCAGTTGATAAGTACAATTAGCCAATTCCCAATGAAAGATGTGACCAGACCTGAAGATACATAGGAAGTACCCTTCTTATTCCTATGTTTATCATTTTGACTCCACACTTAAGATAATCCTTTTAACAACCAGGACCATCAGCTGTCAGGTCCCATATATAAATGAAAGTGTCCTATGCTATTTTGCATCCTGTGTACAAATAAGAAGATGATCCTAGATGAATAAGTGCAAGGGAATAGAAATGTTATTTTTAGACTCTGAATATATGTACAGTAGTAAAAGAAAATAAACACTGTCTCTAGTAAAACACACCAAAAATAATACATTTTTGTTTGTTTGTTTTCAGTGAGCCGTTGAAGTTCAAGAGAAAAAACAGCTTAGGCTTAGACTGATAGATCAAGCTACACCTTAAATTACTCTGCCATCAGTTCTTGTTAATCAGTTAAAAAACCTGAAAAGGAAAGTGTAGAGTAATTCAAAATTCAAATTGACAATTTGCTCGCTGATGTAGTTCAGATATAATGAAGACATAAGATCTCACTCACTATCTTGCACACTCTGCATGCAGAATTATGCAAATTAAAGACACATCAGTCTAAGTCAAAATTTCACCATTAAAGGTTTTTTCCTCATGTGCCTTATAATAGCTTTTTTCTAGTGCACATGTTCTTTTTCATTTTATTGATCTACCTCTAAAGATTTCACGTACTGGATAGTTACAGTTTTCTGATTTTGCATTTTTTGCATCTCTTTTGGGAACTTTTTATTCTTTAGTTCTATAACTCGTACCAAAAACACTGCTAAATCACTACCTATTGAGGTTTTTCCCTATGAATACGTGGTCAGTATTTATGTGATAGTTCACTAGTAGAATAGCCTGCACAAAGTACTTGCAGTGAATGTCACCAATGTTAAAAAAGGCTATGTGTTCATAAATCAAAGCCTCTTTAAGACCTTCACTTGGACACAGTCCCTTAAAATTGATAGCACTTAGCATGATGTTTAGGTTACAAGTGTCATTATCAATGAGCTTACAGGTTAAATGTCTCATTCTTCAAATCACTATGCTAAAAAATGTAGAAATGTGAGGACTAGTTTTTTTTGCCGCGTTTGGGTTTTCTCTTTCTTTTCTTTTCTTTCTTTTCTTTTCTTTTCTTTCTTTTCTTTCTTTTCTTTTCTTTTCTTTTCTTTTCTTTTCTTTTCTTTTCTTTTCTTTTCTTTTC
>JANRGW010026305.1:0-18219 GCA_024733675.1 Psilopsiagon aymara | reverse complement strand
CCCTGGGCAACCCATTCCAGTGCCTCACCACCCTTACAGTAAAGAATTTCTTCCTCATATCCAATCTAAACTTCCCTATTTAAGTTTAATCCCATTGCCCCTTGTCCTATCACTGCAGTCCCCAATGAATAGTCCATCCCCAGAGTCCCTATAACCCCCCTTCAGATACTGGAAGGCTGCCATGAGTTCTGGAAGGCTGCTATGAGGTCTGCAAGGCTGCTATGAAGTCTGCTTGGAGAGGCTGCTCAGGCAAAATCGGAGAACTCTACAGGTCCAGAGAAGGGGAACGAAGCTGGCGAAAGGCCTGAAACACAAGTCTTATGGTGATTGGCTGAGGGAACTGGATTTCTTTAGCCTGGAGAAAAGAAGGCTCACCACGGGGATCTCGCCACTCTCTACAGCAACCTGAAAGGAGGTTGTAGTGGGATGGAGGTTGGTCTCTCCTGCCAAGTAACAAGCAATAGGACAAGAGGTAATGGCCTCAAGGTGCACCACGGATGGTTTAGATTGGATATTAGGAAAAAAATCTTCACAGAGAGGGTGATCAGGCATTGGAACAGGCTGCCCAGAGAAGTGGTGGAATCACTGTCCTTGAAGTGCTAAAAACTGTGGATGAGGCCCTCAATGACATGGTTTAGTAGTGGCCTTGACAGTCCTGGTATAAATGTTAGACTTGATGATCCTAAAGTTCTTTTCCAACCTGGCTGATTCTCTGATTCTATGTTTGCCTGAGATTTCCAGATGACAGTAGGCCTGGGAGTTCTGGACAGACCCTTCATGCGCAAATCAACCCACAGACTCACTGCGTATTTTCCACTGTACATTTCTTTTTTTTTTTCTTTTTTTTTTAATGACTCTTCCAGCAGAGGTTAGGGTTTGCAAAACTTTCATCTCTTTTTGACAGCAATACTTGTTGCACACTTTGATCACTTCACAAATTAAGCTGCCATTAAATGTAGGATATCTGATTTTCTATATTTAAGCACTACATCATGGGTGGCAGAAAAATGCAAACTGCTGCTTTCTCTTCCTGCTCTTCTCCTGCTTTTCTTCATTATTAGCAAAAACACTTAGCATCAACCTAGTATTACAGAAATACGAGTGAAAAGGTTCATGTTTTCACAGTCAAATGGAAAAAAAAAAATAATCCTAGTTTACAAATAACACTTCAGGGGTCATAAATATTGGAAAATAAAACAAAGTCACATATTAATTTCAGTTATTTTGTAAACTGAGAGTGGGTCTTCTGTGACTTCATTAGGATGTCAGCTACCAAACCAAGATAAAACACTCCAGTACTTCATTCAAACATAAATTTAGTTCCACATTTAAAATCAACCAGGCCAAGGAAAAAAATTCTTAAAATATTCACTTTCAGCACAGAGAGGGAGCCTCGATTAAGGGTAACCCAGGCTTGAAAAGCAGAAAGAAAATAATCACTCACTGGAGCGCTAAGATTAAGCTCTTCAGGACTTATTTAGCCTGCATGCCGTGCCATGTTGATATGTCTCTATTGTTTCAGGAACTCAAATTAATATCTCTACATGATGTTGTATCATCCAAGATACATCTGCTTATTTGGAGCTACCTCAGGGATCTCTGATATGTTTTGCTGCTATGCTTTACATCACACAAATGTACCTCAGAAGCTGCCTCACAGAATAATATCATGCTGGAAAAATCTGATCTGACAGAGTTGAAAGCTAAGATGTTAATTTATTTCATGGGGTCTCAGGGATGCTTGCCGGCTTCCCTATGTCCCCAAGCTACCCATTTTCCTGTATGAATTGTAAGGATCCCTGTACTTTTAGATGCCAGTGACTTGCCGGTGGCCTGAGGCATCACTGTTTATTCCTGAAGGATTCTTGACATCTTGGTTGAGGGCATGAGAGGTACAAGGCTTCTTCAACTCTTTGAAAAGCTAGGTGAACTCTGCATGAGCTGATTAGCTCTGCAGACAGATAACTCTCTATGCCACCTAGGATACTGCACTTCCCAGATTATTGACTTTAATAGCTGACTACTGAGACTGCTGCAAGATTAGGGGTCTAGGCAAGTCAGAGAATAACCTTCCAGAGTGATTTTTAAAAGACTCTGCTGCTGCACATCAGTTTTCAAATCTGTATTTTGTCCCTCATTTACAGATCTTTTTGGGTTGGGGGTTTTGTGGTTTGTTTTGCTTGGTTTTTGGTATTTTGGTTTTGGTTTTGATTTGGTTTGTGGGTTTTTTGGTTTTGGGTTTGTTTTTTCACAAGTCTGGCATTCTGGCATTTTCAGTTAAAGAAGCTTAAATCATCTTCTTTCTTCTCCATTTTCTGCACTGCTTTCTCTTTGTTTCATGTCACCAGCTCAGACTTGTTTTGAGCTAAAGTATCCTCGTGGGCTGAATCAGAGATAATAAATCAGTGCTTTTCTTCTAGACAGATGCTTCCCTATAGTGAGGGCAAAAACGGCATAACATGTTCAGGACAATTGCTTTGCTCTCTCAGCGCTGCATTTTTCTCTAGGTACTGATTATAGAAGTGTAAAGAACAATTACAAGTCAGGCCATATTCTTCCCTAAGTATAAAACCCTTAGATGGCTTTCAGCATATTTTAATTTATTAAGTTCATGAAGGAACACAGAATATGTAAACGTGTTCATTTTTATTAGAAGCATTGGTCTGGTTTAGGATTGTGTCTTGCATTAATTCTGCATCTTTGCAAGTATATACTTACTTGTACAGATGAAGAAATATTGCATCCAAAATCAAAACTTCCAAAATGTTTAATTATAGCTATAAAACAAAGAAAGATGGAATGGAAAGGATTCAAAGAGTATTTAAAATGTGATCAAACCACGCTGAGAGACAAGGTTATATAAATTCTTCACAAGATTGCACAATGATTTTGCTTTATTTTATTGCAGAACAGATGTTTAGATCTAATTGTCATAAACATTTACTTCCCTAAGACCTGTGGTCTTAGACAGATGAGCTTACCATGTATGCCTGAAGATCTGAGATTTTGAAACAGAACTGCTTTAGGTAGACTGCTTTATATAGTCCTGAGGTGGTACTAGTGATCTAGCATAATATTAGCTAGATTAGATGGAAACAGAGTAACACCTCAAAACTGGTGAAAGCAAAATTTACCTTGGATACTAACCCCAGATCAAGCAGAGAGCATGACTCAGCAAAACTGATATCACTGGTAATTTGCTTATGCTCAACATTAAAGTAAAAAGGCCTAAAAAGAGGCAGCAAAATTGAAAATAAAATGAATGGGGGAAAAAAAAAAAAAAAAAAGAAAAGAAAAAATTAACAACTACTCATTTCTGAAACATCCTGAAATTGGATTCTGGCTTACAAATAAAAGCAGGCCCTATTTTCCACCTGGCTTGAAGCAGTGGCTCTAAAAATTCGATGTGATCAGACCAAGAATGGATTCTTTGTACAGAAAGATTTACTGATAAGAAATCTTTTTTTTTTTTATTTATTTTTTTTTTAGGAAATTGGGCGAACTTTTCAACAAAAATATTCCATTGATCAAAAAGGGATACGCAACAATTTTATTGGTTTGTTGTATTTGGGAAGGCTGAAATATGATCATGTTTACAAAGACCAAAAAATTTCTAACCATTTTGACATATAACATTGATATGTTTTTTTAAGATTACTGGTGTAAACAATACAGAAACATTCACATTAAAACATGAATCACTAAATCCTATGTCAGAAGCAATTTTTAGCAGGAGACTATTTCTCCCTGCTTATACCTACCACATCCTTTTTACAAGTGTCACTGTTTAAGAAAGTAATTTAAATTTCTATAATTCAATTGTTTTATCTTGGCAGCTCTACAGAAATGTTGCTATAACACTGGAAACCATGACAACTGATTCTGGTTTCTGATTTTGTTACAAGATTGAACCTTAACTAGCTCCACACCTAGCTTTTCTACAAAATGGAGTTAGTAATTTCAAACTAGACCTTTGAAAAATATGAGGTTCAACAGAAAAATACTACTTACTTTAATCACTCATTTTAAAGAATTCACCACTACATTATTGTTCAAGTCATATAGCTATGCTTTTTTAATTGTTGCCCAATAGTCCCACTATTTTTTGACAAAAAGCCAAGCACAAAAACCTCCGAACACAAAATACCATAAAAAAATAAATTATGTGAACTTCTGGCCTTTGTACATACCAATACCTGAACATGGGCCAAGTTTGTCAGACAAACATATTGCTTTAAGTCACACTTGGTTAATTCACTGGTTTTAGTGTGCGTTTCCAATTTCCTCTAAATCACCAGCACCTGGAAGTAGAGCAGTCTAAAGTTCCTGCCATTCTTTAACGTGGATCTATTTTACTTGCTGACAAGTAAACATCCTGTGACTTCTTCATAAAATATCAATGTAACCACATGCTGGGGAAGTGCACTAAGCATCAAGCTGTTACCTGGACCAGTATCACCTTTCCTTTACATTGTGCTGTTGAGAATGGAATGCCCCAACAATTCACAATGCAGGACTGTTAATCCTGACAATTCAAGCACTCTCTAAGCTAAGAACACATCCAAAACATAGTCGGAATTTAAAGCATCATATTAGCTGGGTTAAGCAATTCTCATTATGTTGGTATTTGTGATTACAGTCTTCCATTTCCCAATTATATCCTTTTGATCTGAATGAGAAGAAGCCTAAAAGAAGTAAGATGGAATAGCTGACTTCCACAAGTCCCCAGTCTGAGGGAAACTCTCAGAAAAGACAGTTTTTCCTAATTCACTGCCAAGTTTACTGTATCAAATATTATATTAGTGCTTTAGCAGCAAAATAGAATTAAACATTTTAATTTTATTTTAATTTAACAGAATTAAAGATTTGAATTCCAGCAGAATATATTTTAGAATTACTCTGACCACATTCTGGAATTCTTTGAGACTGATGGTTATTAGAAGCAAAATTTAAGAGTAGATGACCACCAACCTTGCTCAGTCATGACCAACACAGCTCTTCTTCCTTTTTGGCTTGGATGAAGCTGCAGCTACCAAGAAGTTTCTGATGTTCCCAGACTGTCTAAGACAAAGTCTTACAGCCAGAATCACAAATGATTGTTATTAGTCTACATTTTCGGAAGGGAATGTTTGTTCTGGAAATAATATTGCAGATTGAAAGATTGCATACATAAATATTTGCATTCTGACATGTAATTTGGGAAAAGAACAAAAAGGTTTAGTCAGAACAGAACCATTCTTTTTATCACAGTGCAGAGTTTAAAAAGATTCATCTCTTTTTCTCAAAGACAGATATATTTTGCCAGCTTTCACCTTTGACTGTGTTTCTTCCTTTCCTATTTTTCTTTCAACTTTGATCTTACTGTCATTTCTACTATTCACAAACCCATCACTGGACATTGCTACTTCTCATTTTTTAAATCCCCTTCCAACTTACTCTCAGCTAATAGTTTTGCAGCTGTCATTTGCTTTATCAGGAGAAAGCAAGTGAAACCTAAAATTCACCTGCATTCTAGTGCTTGGGAGTCAGATAGTTTATCTCTTCAAACACTGGCTGAGTGAACTTGGGAAGAAGATTAAGATCAGCTCACTGAAAATAGCACATTAATTTGGCTCACCAATTTGAGACATGTCACATTTAATTTTAAGATTTTAATGGTGTAAGTGCACAGATATATCCAACAGAACTCAGTAGGGAATGCGTGTGTTCAGTAACTCCACCAGTTATTATTGTAATACATTTCTATTGTTTATTTCTTCTAAAGATAATGAGCAACTGCTGCCTGTGAATCAATATAGGCTCTATATACAAGTCAGAAAGCAACATATGTCACTGTCAAACTATTATATGCAATCCAGCAGAACCTAGTGCAAATACAGCTTGTAAGTATTCCTGAGGAGTCTCAGCTCTTGAAAGAAGTACAGACAACTGCCAGCTTCAGAAGGATACCAGTAAATTACCTTAGCAAATAGAAAGTGGAAAGACCTTGATTATATAAAAAATATTTATTTTTTTAGTATCATAAACTTGGTTCATTCAAAATGTGTTTTCTGGAAAGAGAGGGAAGAAAAGAAGCTTCTTGCCTGTACTTCACTTACTCTTGCTTAGGGTAGAGCCATACATCTCATCCTTTGACAGTGACTAAGACTAGACTTGTTTGGTGCCTTTGATCTTGGTACAGCAGTGAAGAAGCTCTCCTAAGCCTCTACCATCTTATGACCTAAAAAGAAAAATGTTATAGCAAAATTAATTAGTAACTTCAGAGAAATAAAAACAGTATGGTGAAAACATGGATATACTCCAACTGAAATTTTGCTACTGACTTTAACAGGATCAGGGCTACTCTCAGATTCTGTATAACCTTTATAACTACAGGTTAAGGATATGGCCTGCCCACCAGAACACAGAAGTACAAAAAAGAAGTGAGAATGAGGAAGGCAAGCATGTTAGGGATAGGCCAGAGAGCACAGAACTCTGTCTGAGGACAGGTGAGCAGTCAACAGAGACTTTGTGGGTCAGGGTTAAAGGGAGAACAGCGATGGGAGACATTATTGTGGGGATCTGTTACAGACCACCTGACCAAGAGGACTCTGTGGATGAAGCTCTCTATAGGCAGATAGGAACAGCCTCACGCTCGCAGGCCCTTGTTCTCATGGGGGGTTTCAACCACCCTGATATCTGTTGGAGGGATAGCATGGCCCTGCACAAGCAATCCAGGAGATACCTCTATTGCGTGGAAGACAACTTCCTTCTGCAAGTAATAGAGGAGCTGAGATGGAGAGGTGCCATGCTTGACCTCGTGCTCACCAACAGGGAAGGGCTGGTTGGAAATGTGATGCTGCAGGGCAGCCTTGATTGCAGCTATCATGAGATGGTGGAATTCGAGATCCTCAGGACAGAGAGAAGAGCGTGCAGGAAGCTCACTGCCCTGGACTTCAAGAGAGCAGACTTTGGCCTCTTCAGGAGCCTGCTCAGTAAAGTTCCATGGGATATAGCCCTAGAGGGCAGGGGGGCCCAAGACTCTTGGTTGATATTCGAGGATCACCTGCTACAAACTCAGGAGTGTTGCGTCCCTACTAGAAGGAAGTGCAGCAGGAGGTCCAGGAGACCTCCATGAAAGGATAAGGATCTGCTGAGGAAACTTCAAAGGAAAAAAGAGGCTTATAAAAGGTGGAAGAAAGGACAGGCAGCCTGGGAAAAATACAGGGATGTTGTCTGGGAAGCTAGGGACCAGGTTAGGAAGGCTAAGGGCCAGTTAGAATTAAACTTGGCTAGGGATGTTAAGGATAACAGGAAGGGATTCTATAGCTAGGTAGCGAATAAAAGACAGATTAGAGACAACGTGGGCCCTCTCCAGAAGCTATCGGGAGAACTGGCTACCCTGGATTTGGAGAAGGCTGAGGTTCCCAATGACTTCCTTGCCTCAGGCTTCACTGGCAAATGCTCTGACCACAGCACCCAAGTCTTGGACAGCAAACGCAGGGACTGTGAGAATGAAGACCCTGGGCCCAATGTAGGAGAAGATCTGGTTTGAGACCAACTTAGGAAGCTGAACGTATACAAGCCCATGTGACTTGATGAAATCCATCCTCAGGTCCTGAAGGAGCTGGTGAATGAAGTTGCTGAGCCACTGTCCATCATATTTGAAAATTCATGGCAGTCAGGTGAAGTTCCCAATGACAGGAAAAAGGGAAATATAACCCCCATTTTCAAGAAGGGGAAAATAGATGAGCCGGGGAACTACAGATCAGTCAGTCTCACCTCCGTGCCTAGCAAATTCTTGGGGCGGATTCTCCTAGAAACCATGCTAAGGCACAAGAAAAACGCTGAAAGAGCTATGGAACTGATGAACAGGGGTAGAGCAGTTGATGTCATCTACCTGGACCTGTACAAAGAGTTTGATACTATCTCGCATGACATCCTTGTCTCTAAGTTGGGGAGATATCAATTTGATAGGTGGACCACTTGGTAGATAAAGAACTGGCTGGATGGCCGCATGCAAAGAGTTGTGCTGAATGGCTCAATGTCCATCTGGAGACCAGTAATGAGTGGAGTTCCTCAGGGATCAGTGTTGGGACTGGTCTTGTTCAACATCTTTGTTGGTGACAAGGACAGTGGGATTGAGTGCGCCCTCAGCAAGTTTGCCCATGACACCAAGCTGGGTGGTTTGGTTGATATGCTGGATGGAAGGAATGCCATCCAGAGGGACCTTGACATGCTTTTGAAGTGGGCTGATGCCAACCTGATGAAGTTTAACCATGCCAAGTGCAAGGTCCTACACCTGGGTCGGAGCAATCCCAGACACAGCCATAGGTTGGGCAGAGAAGAGATTGAGAGCAGCCCTGCGGAGAGGGATTTGGGGGTGTTGGTCAAAGGGAAAATGAATATGAGCTGGCTTCACTGAGTGCCCTTGTAGCCCAGAAAGCCAACCGTTTTCTGGGCTGCATCAAAAGGTCGAGGGAGGTGGTCCTCTCCCTCTACTCTGCTCTCGTGACACCTCACTTGGAGTATTGTGTGCATTTCTGGTGTCCTCAACATAAAAAGGACACGGACCTTTTGAAACAAAGTCCAGAGGAGGGCCACGAAGATGATCATGGGACTGGAGCACCTCCCCTGTGAAGATAGGCTGAGAAAGTCGGGTCTGTTCAGCCTGGAGAAGAGAAGGCTGTGTGGAGACTTCATAGCAGCCTTCCAGTATCTGAAGGTGGCCTATAGGGATGCTGGGGAGGGACTCTTCATTAGGGACTACAGTGATTGGACAAGGGTAACGGATTCAAACTTAAACAGGGGAAGTTTAGATTGGATAGGAGGAAGAAATTCTTTACTGTGAGGGTGGTGAGGCACTGGAATGATTTGCCCGAGGAAGTTGTGAATGCTGCATCACTGGCGATGTTCAAGGCCAGGCTGGACATAGCCTTGGTGTAGTGGGAGGTGTCCCTGCCCATGGCAGGGAGGTTGGAACTTGATGATCTTAAGGTCCTTTCCAGCCCGAAGTATTCTATGATTCTAAGTACCGTACTGCTCATCTTGAAAGGCTCTTAGAGATACAGAACTTACAGGTGTGCACCTGTTTCTGTTAAGTCATGTGCTCTGATGGACTTATATGTTTAAAAGCAATGTATTAGCCTTGCATTCAAAAATAAGCCCATGGGTTTAGTTCTTTGTCTAGACAGTGGTTCCAATGAGCCCATTCTATTTTCAGTCACCCCGAAATTCAGAGGTGCATTTATTATAAAATATGAAAGGCAATGACATCAACCCTGCTGCCAGTGTATCAGTAGGGGCAGCCTGCTGCCAGTGTATCAGTAGGGGCAGCTTCTAATTACCAGGCCTGTTTGGGGTTTATCTATTGCCCAGCATTTTACCTTAAACTTCTTTCCTTTCCAGCTCTATCCTCATCTTGCCATCTTCTAAGACTTTATAATTCTTTCCTTTATTTTTATGGTTACCTTGAAGGTGTTTATAGACTGTGGAAGGTATTTATAGACTTTGATCATGTCCCCCTGAGGCTGCTCTTCTCCTGGTCGTATATTAGTTTACTTCCCTGTGTGTTAGCTCATATATCTCATTTTCTTATGTGTGCACCATTTTTTGTTGTCTTTCTTTCTATATTCTCCTTATTGTTCCATGTGCTTCCTTACTATAACAACCACCATAATGCAGAAAATGTAATACAGGCAAATTCTGGCTGTTTTTTTCCTCCAGTGCTATGTAAAGTAGTGCTATGTAAAACTGCAAAAATTCCTAAAATGTTGTTTTCTCTAGCACACTACTGGTTGAGAGTTTTAATCTGCAAAGCATATTTTTAAAGAGGCCCAGATCAACTCAGGAATCTATTTTAGCCCAATCACAATAGAATTTTGTGGGGCTGAAACCTCTGCTTTTTCTGGTGTTTTCTGTGGCCAAGTAATTTTATTTCTGTTTAACTCTGTGCCTTGCACTCACACAATTCAGAGTAGTTTTCATCTGGGTTCTCCCAGTGCTGTATTTCAAAAGCAAGGAGGAATAAAGAAAGAGATTCAGTTTGAACCCACAGATTTGAAATACATGTGTAGAGAGCACTGACTTTTACATTCACTAGCCTGCTGCCCTATATTATCAATATTAATGTCAGCTTTGCTTTTTATTTCAACAGAAATAAAGTCAGGCTCTGGGATTGGGTGTTATCACCTGGGTAAAACAGGACTTCTGTGTTCTAGGGACAACTGAAGTAGCACTTCTTTTACTGTATTTCTGTTAGATATTTGCTTGCCGTGTCTTTATGCTTTTCAGTAACACACAAATACTGTCATTGCCTTTGTATGAAGGGGCTAATTGTGAATGCTTTCTTGACTCCTTACTTACGTAGATTGTGCTTATATAGACTGCTTTCATCCTCAGTCATGCAGTTTCCCAGCTGCACTCAAGATTGCAGCCTACAAATCTCATGCCTGCTGCACATTTTTCCCTCAAATATTCCTAATAGTTTCATGAAGCAAAGCACTATTCAACTAGAGTGAAAAATGCTGAATTAATATTGCATATTATCCTCGATATTCTGATCAATTACAGCTGACATAAATTTTTTACACATTTCAAATACATTTTGGTTTTACTGCAGATATTAAAAGCTTTCTTTTCATATTTTCAAGAACAAAGTAATACCAGTGCATTGACAACTCACATGTACAAAATGGTTACATGGTGAAGAACACAATTTATTTTTCGATGCTTTATGTAAATAATCCAATTATGTAATTAAACAAAGATTAGACGCAACCTACTTAACTAAGGTTAAAATACATGAAATCAAGTGGTGCACTTAGTTGGAATTTTAGTATGTCACCTCTCTTATGAGCATAATTAGTTTGCAAAATTAATCTATATGTAAACAACTGGAGTTCTTGTATTTGAGGATAAACAAAAATCAGAGATGAGTCATCATAAATTTAATAGCCAAAATTTCTTGTTTATAGCCAGAAGGCTCATAAAAAGGGTTGAAGAGTCTATTTCCAGGCCAGAATCTAATGAGATACTCAATTTTTTGCTACTCTATACCCTAATGTGCCATATTTAGAATGACATATTGAAGATACTTATGAATCTGCCTCAATATAATTTGAAAGTCATCCTCCTTGTTTTCCTACCCGACATATTTACCCTAGTAAATTCTGATGTTTCCTGGAAAACCTAACTCAAAAAAATTTATTTGGCACATGTTTATGCAGAAATTGTTTTATTTTCCTTGGGACTTACAAGGACCAGTCAGAAAAGTGAAGGAACTGAGGAAAGGACTCTCTCAAATTGCATCACAGAAGACACAAATCATGTCAAATCCGTTAAGTATTTTCTGCCTTGTAATCTACATTGAGGAGACATCTCACAAGGATTCAGAACTCTGCAAGGCTGGTGGTTCTAGTTTTGGTTTGGCCTGAGTCTTTTCCTTAGCTTTTATGTCTGGTTTTGCTTTCATTATAAAGGAAAATTAAATTGAACGGTACACTGGCTGTACTACAGTAATAATCCATGCACTTCATATCAGTATCTTGCTGGTTTATCCATCGCTGACAATGCAAAACACCCACGGCACCCACTGAGGCAACTTCCGAAAACTTTTCAACTGCTTGTCTAGAGCTGGTAGGAGCTCTTACAAGATTATGTCTCCCACTGCTATTTTGTACTCTGCCTCTCCACAGAGGTACCTCAGTTCAATCCTGTCTATGTTTTTAATCAAATTTATGACCTTTAATTTCAGGTTGTTGATTTTTTGTAAATCTTCTCCCTTTTAGGTGGTAATAACAAAGCATTTAAAATAAATACTGGCTAGGAAAGCAAGCCTACTTTAGATCATTAATGGTATCTTCTGCTCGGCAGTGTATCAGCAAGGCTTGTTTCAGAACTGGTGAGGCAAAAATCTTTCCAAGATGAACATCACCAAACACAACTTTGCAGAGACAGCTCATGGAGCCTGTGCAGTCCCCAGCCCTGGGGCTTGCTGTGACCACTTCTGAGAGATGTTATTATGGAATGAAAGCCATGAGGCTCATCCAGAGCCAGATCAGAGTGTGCTCACTGCTTGCTCACAGCTCAGTGACACTGGCACAACCCTGGGTGCCGCTCCGAACGGAACAGGCACACGCACCACACCATTTGCCCCTCCGCACACTGTTGTAAATTCCAAGTGATAGGAGCACGGGGTTTAACTGGCAGGGTGGGCTGGCAGAGGGCTGCAGGGGTCCTTGCCACAGGCGGCTACGAACTGCCGCAGGCTGGTCATGGCCGGTCCCAGCCTTCTCCACCCCGTTCCATTCCGCTCCGGGTAGTCATGCATCTGTGGGCCAGGCTGTGCCGGGCTGGGGCAGGTCAGGGCAGCAGGTGGAAACCAACGCAGCCCAGCCGCTTTGTTGAAGAGGTGGGTAGGGCCCGAGTACACCTTGCCGCTGAAGCAAGGACAGCTGGGGCTGGGAAGGGAGTGAACTGAGGGAGAGTATGGAGGTTGTTGCCCTTTCATGGAGGTGGTGTGGCGTTTATGGGAGACGGTGTGATAGTTGGGGTGTAGCAGAGAGATTGAGACAGCAGAGCTTGGGGTGTGGGGACACACGACTGTGCCGCTTGGAAGGACTGGCCTGGCCAAAGGAGGGCAAGTTTGGAAGAAGGCATAGAAGGGATGTGTTAAGCAGTTGCCTGACCTTGCTGTTCTCACAAAGGAGGTACACTCCTGTGGGAATATCCAAAATGGGGAATATGTATTGGATGAATATTCTGTCTGCTCTAATGCTCTCAGTGTTGTGCAGGGATGAGGCCTGGAGTTTGTAGCAAGAGTTCAGGCTATGGTGAAGTTAAATTAATGTTTAGAAGTAGGAGTTGGAGTCTGTAATGGATGTATGTTCAACTTGATGTAATCTTGGTTTGTTGTAAGTATGTTTGTATGCATTTTGTAGGGGCAGAAAATGAGTTTTGTAATAGACTAGGTTCAGCTTGTGAATGGTGGGAAGACACTGTGAAAAATTAAGAGATATATCCAGAGTGTCAGTCAAGCAACTTTAGTGAGAGTTATGAAAATATGATCTGTGTCAATTAAAAGACAAATATGGAATTAAATGATTTGTATGACCAAAAACTGTTGTATTGTTTTATTGCTTGGTTTAGAGACACAGCTGTAAATATCACTTTAACCAATGCTGTAAAACATTAGAGCCTCCTGAATACAGAGACCTTGGTGGAAGTTTGAGAAGATACAAGCTGCAGGTGTTCCTGGATACAAAGACCTTGATGGGAAGTTTTGTGAAGTTGCAAACTGCAGATGTTCCTTTTATTCTTTCATCTATGAGAAACAGCAGAAGCCCCCCTCATCTATGAAGATTGCAGTTCCCAGGAACTACAAGCTAAGACCAGTAATTGACAGTTAAGAAGGGGGAGAGAAGGGGGAGAATCAACAAGAGACGTGCGCAAGGGAAGAGGAAGACTCTTACTTTATCCCGAGACCCCTGCCCAAGACCACCAGGAGGCAGTGCGTATGTGGGAGGGACTTGTGAAACTCATTTGAATACGAAGAGAGAGACAATTTACATTTTTACACCCCTTATTGTATATGTATGGGAAAATAGAAACATGTCGGGAGTGTGTGTTAAGGGGTGTGCGTATTGGTGGAGCAGAGACTCCCCCGTGCACCCAGCACTGTTTGCTTACCTTTATTCACTTATTCACTTAATAAATTTAATTTGGCATTTTTATCTGTTTTTGAGCAATTCATTTATCACATTAGGAAATCGACATTCTAGCCATCCAGGTATCCTGTGATTTCCTTTACCCCTACCAGGACACTTAGCTAATGAATCTAAATATAATAATCTGAGATGATTCCTTCTTAGCTTCTGGAATTGGAAGCTCTGGTGCCTTTGATGTGCATGTTCCTTCTGCAAGCCTGTTTAAAGTGAATAGAAATCCCTACTAAGGATTAAAAATACCACACCTGGGAGATGAATTCATTTGGAATAAACTTTAAACCTAGGAGAGGTCATCACTGTAGCCTGGAGCAAGGCTAAGGAGGTGTAAAGACACCAATTATAGCAGTTGTGCAATTGAAACAGTGGGAACCTGACAGTATGACTGAAAAACATCTAGAAAATTAATGAGCGGGATGCCTGTCTTCCACCAGAGGACTGCCAAATGTCTGTACAAGATACTACAGAAGACACTAGCATTACATGCAGACCAAAATGCTATTTAAATATTTGTGGCATGAGCTGAACACATGGTGTTGCTAATGACTGGAGCTTGTGTGCCCACTGTGTATGGAAGCAGTAATTAATCACTTTAAAATTACACAATAGGAGACTATAATTAATAAAGAATACATGACATAGCATATGAAAAAGAGGAAATATAACTTGGATCCTCTGCATTCAAGATGCTAGACAGTAAGAGTGCATTTTGATCACTTACAGGGTTTTTTTTGTCACTGTACAATATTGTGCTTTTGTGGGTTTGATTAACCCATTTTTGAGTTACTTTAAGTTTTTCTCAGATACAGGGTGAAAGAAACAGCATTTTGCAAGAGACAGGATTATATGAAGACTTAGGTGCAGTGTTTGCTATATCCCAAAGTCAGGGTGCTTGGATAATCTGCACATCCAATGGTTACGAGCAGTCACCAGGGCATTCCTGGAAGCTAGTGGTAGATGCAGAAGAGGCAACTTATATGAACAATTACAAGTATCACCAATTTTCATCCAGAACATTGACAAAACTTCCTGAAGAAAGCCTTAATTTACTTAGTGACATACCTGAAGGCATTAGACAAGCTTTAGCAGTGAAAGTAAAAGAGACAGTGGTGTTTTTACTAGTTCAGTGGTATGAAACCTGGGGTAAGTGAATTTCAGCTCCACATCTGACCTCAGCTTCCCTTCAAAGCATTGGAACTATGCATCAGGACACAAACCTGTGCTTTGCAAGGTCCATCATCCACCAGATGTGTCAGGAAAAAGTTTCAGAGACCTCCTGTTTTAGGTAGATGCCATGTAATAGTCCTTCAAGCTTTCTCCTAAAACCCTAATGGTAGGAAGTGATTGAGGCCTGGGACACCTGAGAGTTACCTGCTGTAGTTGTGCTATAGTCCCTTTTACCCAAGCGCTTTTCATGTAGCTTCAGTGAACCTGTGCTCTGTTCACTGGGCCGTAACACTGCCCCCTCCTTTCTGAAAAGCCACAGACTGTGAAACGCATCTGGCTATGTTTTTAAGAGGCACGTGTGTTAGAAAAATATATAGCCTTGTGTTTCCTTTGAAGAAGAGGGGATCTCTCGCTGTATGGCAGAGTGAATGTTCCTTTTCACACTGGCAAATACTACTGGGTATTCTCCCACAGAAACTGAGAATACTTGATGAATCAAAGCTTCAGAATCAGTCTAATCTGTGCGTAGTTGTTCAACACCATGTATCGATGTGCAGTAGAAAGCTGAGTAAGGGAGTGTAGACTTTCAACGTAGAGCCTCATGATATGGTTGAAATTTAAATGGTAAAAATAACACAGAAAAGCACTGTGATTTTTCTGAGGGCTTTGGTGTTGGAGTTTCCATTGCCTGCAGTAGGCTGACAGTTTCAAGAGGCCTTGGATTCATTGCTGCTTATACTGTCCTAAAGAGCCTTTTGAGTCATAAATTACAGTCATATTGCTGTGCAAAGCAACAGTTTGGGCTCTTGATTTTATGTGACACACATTTGTGAATGACCTGTTTTCAGCCTGATGAAAATCTTACATAGCGTGTTCTTTCCTAAATGTATTAAAGGGCAAATATTTCTTTGGGGAGTGTTAGTGCCATTAGCAGCAACTTCTGCTTTTCCACTTCCCAGGGATTTAATAGCCTTCAAATGTATAGACTTCTGAAAATGTCAAAATATGAGCAAAGAGAAAAGAACATTATATCTGTTCAATTACAGACTTGGGATAACTAAGGAAATGCTCGTTTGTCCCTTTTCCTGAACAAGAAGGTTGATGGGATTAGTAAACTAAACACTGTTCATGTGAATAATTTGCATACTGTATGCTTTTACAGAACATTACCCATCTAATAGCTGCATAGAGTTTATTGGTATGTAAGGCAGTAATGTGCACAGTATCCTTATTTGTTGGTGGTTTTGTTTCATTACGTTTTCTTTTACAAACTAACCAAAGCTGTTTAAAACACAACTCAGCAAGCCTTGCTATTTTTTTCAAGTCAATTTTTGTATGTATGTAAATTCCAATGCCAGTAGTGCAAGGGTTGCCTCTGCTATCACTGCATGCTATATTGAGAAAAATAAGGTCCTTCTAGTAGTAGAGATCTCAAGGTGCTGCAAGAAATTAAACCCAACACAAAATCATGTGGTCCAATTCCTTCCACTGGTGCATATGTACCTCCTGCTGTGTGGTCATTAGCAAAATCAATTACCACACTAAGGAGCAACCAGTTTATAAATGTATCTTAGCAAATAAAAATGTGGGCTGTAGAATTTTAAAATATTTAAAAGCAAATATTTTATCACCTGAATTATACAAACATTCTTATTTAGAAAAAAAAAAAAATCCAATATAAAACCTAGAATGACCTCTCATGAAAGGAATAAAGGATTTCCAGAACATATTCTGCTCTAAAAACTGGAGCAGAAATGGACAATGTGAAATTATAACAAGCTCTTGACCTTCACTGGCCCTTTATGCATTTTCATGAAATGGGGTAATTCATTATTTCCAGTGATGTGTGCAGAGTGGTGGGTCAGTTTACTTTGTATTCATTTATTCAGTCCTGAGTAATCTGTCTTTAATAGAGTGCTGGAGCATGTCAGAACGAACAATTAAACCTGATTGTTTGAGAAGACAACTTGCCATTACTGCCAACATTAGTTGTATGTGCTTTATTTTTTTAACAAAGAAGGTGTGTTGGAAGTTCAGTATATAATCCTCATATTAAAATTGTCAGCTTTTTTTTTATTTAGAAGAAAATATCTCTTGCACACTTGGGACCATAGTACTTTGCACTGAGATCTTTATTAGTACTACAAGCTGTAATATTTTGTCAAGTCTGTTCTGCAAGGACAAGCAGATGGGGAAGACTGAACCAAGCACTAGGAGTGGAGTGGGATGGAGGGATCAGCTACCCTTCCAGCAACATGGGAGGTGTTGGAAGAACATATTCTGTAGTGCAGAAATTTAATGGGTTTGCTATCTTCTCAAAGGGAAATAAATGGCAGCCTGCTTCAGGGATAAGGCATTTGATAAATCCTTCCTGCCTGGCAGGCACAGTGGAGAATACCCAGAAGCATTTTAAATGAGTGAGGCAGAATGCATGCAGGGAATCCCAGGGAGCGAATAAGCTGTGGAAGAAACAGCCAGGAGACAATTATGAAAGAGTAGCATAGTGTATATGATTTTTGGTGCCTTCTCCTAGATGAAAACATAACTATTCCAGTGTGGCCCACACTGTATGATTAAAATCTTCCAGAATAGCTTTTTAGTTCAGCCAGTGGGAGCTTGCGTATTTGGGGTAGTTTTATGCTCAGTGAAACCTTAAAATTTCAGCAGCATAATTGCAACTTTGGATTATAGTGTTTGAATATATGCATGAGTACTACACAGCTCTTGAGACAATTTGTCTTCATTTTCTCATGTGGGAAGTGCAGAGACCTCCATGAACTCCATGTGCAAGGGTCAGCAGTTGATTTTGGATAAAGAAATGAGCCTGGTAGAAAGCCTGGGTGGTCCAAATTTCAGTGCAACCTGGATATGCATGGAGGTGGCTTTGGGTGTGTGTTTGTGTAACTGGTGTGATTCATCCTCCATGCCTTCTTCACTTTGATACTTGCAGCAAAGCTATGTGCCGGCCTGTGCCACCCTCACAACCACATTAGGAGGCCTGGATGATCTGGATGAATTTTACTAGTAAAGCCACTGTCAACCCTGAACCAGCAGAATGTCATTGTTCTTGAATGTGTGCACTGTCCTCATTCTTCCTCAACACGGGCAACCATGGTGCTCAATACATGCCAAGGTAATGAAGTAGATCTTTCAAGACCTTCCTTGTGTTGCACCTCTGATAGGAGAATAGCAATATTCTAAATCTACCCTCCTTAACCTCTACCCTGTAAAGGGTGTTGAACAAAACCAGATCATTAGACGGTATCTCAGGTATATCACCAACCATGCACTGTCACTTTCATCCCTGTAGATTATCAAGATCTAACAATGCTGCACTGCAAAGCATGCT